>CAKALG010004023.1:0-16772 GCA_916700815.1 Helicolenus hilgendorfi
AGGTTGTTATTGGCCTCGGCCGCACCAGCCAGGTGCGAGAGAGATTACAGCCCTTAGCTGGGAGCAGCACCTTTGCCCAGTGAGACGTTTGGCAAAAAACAGAGACTGGCCACATGTTCTGTTGGAGCCTCAAATTGCCAGGAAGATATATGAAGTCATCAGCTGCCGCCAGCCAGTCTGGATAGAGAGGCGTGTTTTTACATCGTATTCTGAAAGCATAATGTGAATACGTGTAGTGAAGGATAGAAATGCAGCATAATGGCTGGCATTCAGTAGATTGCATGCAAAAACTGCCAACATAATGCAATTATGCCACATCCACATGTGGGAGATTGCAGAAATTAATTTATTCTGTCGCGCTGCATCATTATCAGCTTGTTTCACATGTTCACTTGGTTTCATGACTGCTTCTGAACTGAGACATGAAATGTGCCTCTTTAAGTCCAAGCTATTTTAAATAACTATTCATAATATCACAACAGCAGAGGGGCAATCAGAGCTATATTTAGCCTGTTGCCATTTAAAGAGCCGCCCCCTCACCATTACACCAAGTTTTGAGAGAACTGTGAGGAAGTTTTTCTCTAAATTAGAAATTATGTTTCCGATTCCAATTCTCCCTGAACACCACTGACCAACCAGTGCAGGCTGTTCTCCTACACTGTTCGTAGCTATACCTACAAAAAAGAATGCACTGTAATTCATATATATATCCCACGAAATCAGTTGGTATGTAATCCACATAATTGTGAACCAGGAAGTATAAAGAGCGACAAACGACGCGTAAGGAGGAGGTCGGGGTGTAGGTGTGGGTCAAAAAACACCGAACTTTCACCCAGGAGACCGTTGTTCGTACCCCGTGTGAAACCACAAGTCAACATTGATTTATTTGTCATGTAAATTCCGTACTTAAGTAACGCCACTTTCGGTGTTATTTTAACCCAAACCACGATCTTTTCCTAAACCTAACTAAGTAGTTTTGTTGCCTAAACCTAACCGAGTTGTTTCCTGTGAACACAGAAGTTTATTTTGAAAAGACCCATAGCAGATATTGATGTTTTTGGACATTCGTAGAAAAACACAGGAAAGATGAGGAATGACTTTTCGTAAGATATCATATGAACTGTTGTATGAGGATACGTTGAACCGTGCATCATCTTCAACTTTAACCTTATTGTTAAGTAGAAATTATTCCATGTAGCCAAAAGAAATAACATACACAGGCTTGAACATAAAACTAGGGATGTACCGATACCAATACTGGATTGGATATTGGGCCAATACTGACTCAAATAACTGGATCGGGTATCGTGACAATGGGTCCAATCTATTCAATTCTATGTTTATATACTATATACATTATATACTGGAATTTGAATTCCTGTTTAAGTTTTGATCAATTTGTTACAAAAAATGTTTACACTTGAATTGTAATTCCTGTTAATTTTGACAATTTTATTCCAAGTTTCTGGTGTACGATTTATTATTTTGATAATAAATAATTCAGTAAATTTATATCTATGTATTTATTTGTTACATTTTGTTTTACAAAGTTAGGAAAGCAATGTTTAAGTCAAGCCTGATGTTTCCTTACACGTAAAAGGATGATCCTAGTCACTTCAACACAGTGAGGCATACAGCTTATTAATTAAACACTGGCATCGGATCGGTACTCGGTATCGGCCGATACCCAAAGCCCGGGTATCGCTATCGGTATCAGGACTGAAAAAATCAATTCATCCCTACATAAAACTATGTAAAACTCAATGCACATTAGTTACAGCAAAAGCCCAGTCAGCAACGGTTAAAACATCTCACTTAACATATTCTCCTTCCAAGTTAGCTGTTGGAGGCAATTAACATATAAAAACTATATAACCAGATGTTAACTGAACTGTGACAAAGATGACAAACAACACTTTATATGTCAGCAAGCTTTACTATATCGTACTGCAGCATGTTCAGCGTGTAGAAGCTTACAGTTACAAAGGCCTTTTTTCACCTTCAGTAGTCTGAATTGAAGGCGCACTCATGAATAATTTCCATTTGTTATCCTTTTAAAAAAGGGCTCTATAGCAACACAGTATGCTACTGACGCTCACATAGACTTTTTTTGGCTTCATTCCCTGGCATAATTCATAATTAATCCCATTGTGTTTCCTGGAAAACAGACAAAAACCTGCAGATCAGCAGCTGTGATAGTACACCACTGCTGGATGAAATCGCTTTGGCCAAAATTAGACGGATGCTCCGTGTTGCTGCAGCAAACTCTGAAAACTGATTACAGTTTACTCATTCAAATCAAGGCCTCATATGCACATATCCCAACAGGCATTTTGCATGAATATTGTCTTGTTTTGACTTTTCCCTTTCATTAGTAAGTGCATTATTCATGTGCTATATTTGTTGTGCTATGTGTTGTCAGCATATTTGTCTCTGAAATATAATTTACAGAGCCAGTGTTTACTGTGTTCCCAAGAGGAATGACAGGCCATTAACAAAGGATTTGTCTGAATCCAGACTTTTCACCTCAGAGACAGTCGCTGAATGAGAATATGCTGGGCAAAGCACAATTTATCACTGTTGCTCCTCACAGAAAGATACTTCATCATCAACACCGAGATGGCAAGCAAACATTTCTGCCGTTTCTTCTGTTTGCGCTCCGTTTGAATACAGATTCAGACCTGTTGGGTTCACAGCAGCACATTTGTGATGCAGTCCGTTTTCAGTCGGAGGAAACTCGCAGTGACTTTTAATCATGGCTGCGGTCTCCTGGCAGGTGGTCTGAGTGCCCTTCATTACGGGCCGATCCTTCTCCAGAGGATGTGCTCCACTGCTGCTGGAGACCGGGTCGCCCACATTACCTGCAGACCATTAATTAACCAGACAAGAGCTCCGTCTCAGCAGTGGCTCTCGGCTCTGCAAACTGCGATCATTTAGAGGCCGTAAAAATTCTGGACAAGATCGATGGTGATTCTGTTTTTATATATCAACCTAAAAGATATCCAGCTATGCAGTTACCATCAGCTAATGTCAGGAGGGAGAAGATATCAAAGGAGGATGGCCCTAATTCCTGCATGACTCATTCTGTGTGTCTCAAAATGTGTATGTGTTGCAGGTCCATTTACTGTAGTATATGAGGCCAAATGTTCTCTCAGCACTTGTAAAATAATGAAAAAGCTACAAAGTGAGGATGGTTTTGTTAACCGCCTTCACTCATTTGTAGATTATTTCTGGGCTTGTGGTTAGGTCTAGGGTTGGGATTACAGATGGAGTTACACGTTACCATAAATTATGTCTAGATTAACATTAGGTTACATTAGATTAAAAGTATTTGACCACTAGTAGCGCTATGGAGCCGTGCGCCAGAAAGGGCAAGGGCGAGAGTCTATTAATAAGTATGTTTTCTTTAGTGTATAACCACCTGAAAATAAGAATCATTGTGTTTTTGTTACCTTAGAATGAGCCGTTTATATCTACATAGGGAGCGGGTCCTCTTCACGCTGCCGGCCGTCATGTAGCCCAGAACCGAAAAACCAAACACTGGCTCTAGATAGGGCCATTCGCGTTTTCACGATTTCGCATCGACCACCATAGTGCACGCTTGGCACGCGGGAGAAGCTTCAGTTGGTTGCAATCTGCAACTTCACCGCTAGATGCGGCCAGATCCTACACCCTGCACTTTTAAAGGGTAAGTTCAAAATTGTTCAAGTCCGTGTTGAAACAATAGCCACCCGTTATGGGGGAACAAAATCCACAGTCCTCATACTGTGCAAACATATCTACCAAAGTTTATCTGTTAAAGAGAAACTTAACACCCTGCTTATTTTTGGAAGCATGTTAGGAAGGGATCTAGGAAGGATAAGTTCATATTCTATCAAAAACAACTTTTCAATTTTTTTTCAACATTCATATAGGCACCTGACTGTTGTTGTAAGACTTGACAGAATATGAACTTATCCTTTAACAATGTAGGTGTTAATATATTCAAAAGGGAAATGAGGGAATCTGTATTTCAAATACATTTTTCAGTCCTCATAAATATGGAAGAACAAGTTTTTCAGTAAAATACTCAGAAACCTTATTGGCCTATGCGAAATTAGATTTTGGGGAACTGCATTGGTTGTTCATTCATGCGGTATGCTCACATATTGGAGACGTTTTTTTCACCCTCCTAAAGTATTACATTTCAAATTGAACAAAAACAGTGATTTTCATTGTTAATGGAGTTGTTCCACATACACAGTAAATCCCCGTGACTCTATATAGATACTATTCTTGACATTAAGCTTCTCCCGCCAGGTTATATCACTCTGCATTAATGTTGCATCGCACACAAAAAAGAAATTATTGAATTTGTTCTGTTGGTTCTGCTTCATATTGATTTTTCTCCAGCTTCTCACTGAAATGTAGTAATCCCTATAATCAAACAAATAAGTGAGCAGTGCTTAATCTGTTTATCTAGCTGTATCAGATTGTTTTTTATAAAGTACCTCAGGGTGCCTTCAGGGATCAATGGCGTATCCCATTACAATAAGTAGCGATTTTGTGAAATAAAATCATTAGTTGACAATCAAATCAAAATCTTTTCTGCACACATCAAATGAGTATTATTATTTTATAGTTGCACACACTTGTGTTACATTATCTGCTACTGTAAATGATGGCGTGCTCAAAGGTTTGAGAGAAGAAATGCAGAGAACACTGGGGTTTGAATCTAAATCAGTCATTCATGCATGGCAGAGCGCCATTTACGTGAGGACATGTTCTGCATAATACCACATTTAGCGTGTGTCCAATTACATTAAATATTCATATTGGGCTGCATCCTTCCCTCAGGGTTGAAATTTAGAGGTGGGAGGGGTGGAGGGTTATGAGCACTCAGTGAAGCCACTTCTCTATTTTCCTCAAAGAGTCTGAATCCATTAAAAATTTAAATTAGGCTTCTCTGAAGAGAATGAACGTACCGTCACACAATCAATTTGTGTGGAGGTCTGCGTGTGTACGTGTATGTATCTGTCTTACAGTAATAACTCCTCGTCGGCTGCTCTAGCTGTGCATACTCATGCATGAGTGCACACACTCGCACACACGCACAGCATGTAGCGTGCATGCTAACAGACCCGTGGGCTGAAAGCTACAACCCCTCCAAACAGCCCGCGGATGGATATAAACCTTGTCTGTGTGGTTTTCAAAACAATTCAGTTACACAAGCAATCAGTCTGATTCCAACAGAATGTGAGTCGTTGCGTTCAGCTGCAAATCTGAGCTTTTTGTCGAAGTCTTAGCTCGTGTTTGTACATAGATATGTTGTGTTGACAACAGAATCTAGCAGGGTGTTATGAAAGAAAGCATCTTCATCTGCAGGGGAATCACACCGTCTGTCTTGACTATTGAATCCACATTCTCATCTGTTAACCTATTGCTGTATATGAATGGACAGCGCCGGATGCATGTGGCAAAGTAGTCAGATAATAACATTTGGAAGCGAATTGCATTTTGCATTTCTTATTCAACAGTTGACAGACACAAATACAAAAAAATATGGAAAGAGCTGGCAGTGACGTGATAAAATTACCTGACGGAGTCAAATAGGGGACTTTGCAATAACATGAAATGTCTTTAAGACTGCTGGGCTCACAGGATATACTATAAGCTGTCAAAAATGACTGTATATGCTGTGCATTACTTGCCAGTTGTGAAAAGATATTGACAATAGAATAACAAGATTATGCCCAAATACAGAAATATATCCTGTGAAAGAACCGAAACTGTCCAGGGCTTTTAAACTGAAAACCCTCAGTGCCTCAGTGTTTCTGCAGATCTATTTCTCCTCCTCAGTGTTAATATGTGTTCTTTTGGGCTGTAAGCTGTAATGTGCACTGTTTTATGTTTTTATCTAAAGCTATCTCCCAATGAGTACAGGCAGGCTGTATCCACAAGGATATGGAAGAAAAGTAGCCAGATAAGGGCGTCCGGGGACATGCACCCCCAGAGAAAAATGTTAATTTATGTATAATATTATGTGGTAATGGGGATCATCTGTACAGTGTACTTTATATATTTTTTTGCTCTTACATGTCCATTTGCTTTGTGATGCTGTAATAGCTTTACGACCAGAACTT
This sequence comes from Helicolenus hilgendorfi, assembly GCA_916700815.1. Classification (NCBI taxonomy): domain Eukaryota; kingdom Metazoa; phylum Chordata; class Actinopteri; order Perciformes; family Sebastidae; genus Helicolenus; species Helicolenus hilgendorfi. The sequence goes on from CAKALG010004023.1 coordinate 6,123, forward strand.
TGCCAATTCTCTGGTGCTATGGTTAAGACCGAATCTCACATCATTTTCACAGCTTTACCCCAATTTGTGTGTTGTTTTCTTAAGTAACATTTTTAAATAACTGCGTTTAAGGCAATTTACACAAATTTTTCAGGCAAAAATGTTCCAAACACACACGCCTGTAAACACTGACAAAATGTCAAAGTGTTCGATTCTTCTTACACCTTTGAAGTGAAGCCCTGCCTTATAAAGGAAGGTTTTATCTTTGGTTTGCACCGCTTCAGGGAGGGAGCAGCACGCACATCAAAGAACATCAGATCCCGTCCCAAATCTCCACAGAAAGACAAACGATTGAGATGAATTCGCAGACTTATTTATTTCAACAAATCAGATGCACCAGGAGAGATTTCCTCAGTTTTCTTTCTCATTAGCTGCTTTCTTTTGAGACAACAATGTTCTCTCTCAGTAGCAGACAGAATTTTTCAGAGTAGTGCTCAGTTTACTCTGATGATTTTTGTTTTTATGTTTTATTTATTCAAGTTTAGAATTAATATTTAGTCAGTAATGCACTAAAAATACTGTAGGCACACATTTAAATGGTTCTTGCTCGACTCATTGTATGGCTCTTACAATGAGGATAATTGTTTCGTCGGTTAACACAAATGTAGACAGAACACAACACAGTGAGCCAGGTATTGAATTAATCCGATTTTAATTATTTCACTCTAAACTAATTACAGAGATAGTAGAGTAAATCTAATTATTATAGATGCTGCTGCAATTTGTTTGTTTTTTCGATGACATTTATCAAAGTGGCAAAGTCAAAGTGGATACAGTTGAGTGAAACATTTCAGTATGTAATCTAGATCAGTACAACCGACACAGATCTCAATGTTGCCGTTTTCTATTACATCACCCACCTGTTGTTAAATCCAGGCTTACTGTAATGCACACCATAATGTTGCTTATCAGTTCATTTCTGTACAACGAACAGGCAGAGAAACCTAGTCTAGTTTATGTTATAAGAGCACACTGGAGGTGTTGGGATCAAACATTTAATGTTTTTTAGTGTAAAACAATGCATCCGATTCGACTGTTATCAGGTCATTGAATAGGAGTTATCAGTCACTATATGCACCATAGATGTGGGTCAGTGGGGGCCTACTGCGCCTACTTCATTGTAGGGGTGAAAGCAAAACTTAAAAGCAACATATTCGAACATGTAAAACTGAATAAACGTTACATTTTGAACACAAACAAAACGGCTTCTTTAGTTTTAGGCAACAAAAACACTTAGGTTTAGGGAAAATCATCATGTTTTAGCTTAAAATAACTACATTTCAAAAGTGAAAGTGAAACTTAATGCTTGTGAACACAAAGACAACCACACATTGTTGGTTTCACGTGTTTTGAGTCCCATCCATTCTCCCTGACTACCCCATATGGAGTTTCACGCTATCTATACTACAGCACCTGACTTCCGGTTCTGCTCCTGTCATAATTACTACGTTCACTGTTTTCTTCTTTTATGCCTTCTTTTGGTGATCTACCATGCGAATAGATGATGAATAATATTGGGGGTTGTAGGCCCCTATTGACCCACATCTATGGTGCTTATAGCGACCGATAACACCTATTTAATCGGCTGAACAATTGCTGTAACTTTGTTGTTGAATAATAATCATATTTGGAACAGTAATGCAGTCTGCTTAAACTCCCATTAATCAAGTGTGGTTTTGCAATATAATGCAAAATCATGTCCCTACTTCCGTCTAAGCTATTTAGAAAATTGATTTTTGCTCATTTAATTCATTTATTTATTTTTTCATTTCCCCTTGTGGGCACTTGAATATTGAACGCATGAGTGGGAAGGTTGTGTTTCCTTCTCTTGCTTTTCTCTCTGCTTCTTAATTTGACTGATTGCCACACATTTGTATGGTAGTCATGATGGAAAATGTGCATCACTGTGTAAAAGATATGGCTTTAATCATTTCTGCATGGTAGAGGAAACTCTAAGCAAGTTCTTTGTTCTCTGTTTACAAGTCTACGTGGTTACTGTGCCCTCCATTTTGTGACACCACAGTTATATTGAGTTTGTTATTGGTTATAGTTGGGAGAATAGCAGGGCGTGATACAATTGTTCTGCACTAAAATCAATGAAATGTTATAATACGATGAAAAATTGTGTGAAAAATAAGATTGAGCTGTTGTTGTCGGCTTGTATACAATATCAGGTCTTTCTCTACATAAATGGTTCAATTTAGTCTATAAGCAACGGGTTGTCTTCTTAAATTTAGAAAACTATCTGATGAAACTCGTCTGCTCGTCTTCCTGCTTGTTGCTGTTTATATAACAGACGCTGTATCTGCTTGATCTTCTGAGCAGCGCATAGCTCTATCTTATGAGAGACGTGCAGTCTTGAGCAACAAAACTAGACAGAAAATCGTTTGTTTTATTCCAGACTTTATAAAAATGTATTAAAAGTGATGCGTAGTGAGTCAACCGAGAGGCCGCTGAAAGGCTGTGATGTAGAGAAAGCTGAAAGAGCTGCACTCTCTGCTGCTGCTGCTGATGTGGTGGTTCCACTTCACGGAGCTATATCTGGTTTAAGAGCGAAGCAATTCAGCTTCTGACAGCTTGTTAGCAAATGCCCCACATTCACTGCTGATCATTATTAGCGATTGTGTCCTCAGTGCTGCCACCTGTGTGAGATGATTAAAATATCATCAGAAGACGCTTCTTAAATCTTGAGCCATGTGAGGCAAGACTGTTGTTGTTTGTGTGTCTTATGCACGACAGTGAAAAGCTATTCATGCATTCATATTATTTTTTAAACCCCGTCTCTAAATAGTTGAAATACTGCTGTCAAAATCTACTTTCTAACACTTCACGGGATTGTTTTCTCTTCTGCAGAGGGAAAAAATAAAGAGCATCAATCATCTTCAACTCCACATCCTTATGTGCATCTCTTTCCTCGTCTCCGTCTGCTTCTTGCATCAGACTCGAGGAATATATTGCTTCCTTTTTTTATCTTGATCAGACTCTTTTTCATTTTCTGCATATTATCTGAGGACAGATGGTTTTGCTTCTTTGTCCAAATTGGTACTGGATATGTAATGGACATTGGACAATGAAGAAGATGTTGAAGGTGACAAAGATAGAAGTGGGAAAAGATTACAGTTTTTGTAGTTAACCTTGAGGCTTAGATAAGATCTCGGCTGTGCCATTTACATGCATACGTCCACATGACGTGCATCATGCTGACCTGCAAACAACCCATTTAGCTAAACAAGTCAGCTACCTGGTTGTCATTTTCCCTATTCTTAACATCTTAATCATCCTGTCCATTTGAGGAGCTCGGGGCATCCTCATCACCGGGGCCGGTGAATCCCACGTCGACGCCATTCTCGGCTGTGTTTGACAGGGGTCGATGACCTAACATGTCGTTTATCATGTCAAAATATAGAAATGTGGAATGGAAGAGCTGCTTGTGCCATTTTGCTTCTATGCGTCAAAAATATGTTGTTGTTTTTTTCAAAGTTTTCCACCGGTGGCGGACTTGTTGGACCGTGCAAACACAACCTCCCTCCTTCATTCCTTCGACCACATTCTTGAAAAGGTCGGCGTTGCAATATTTGCACATATCCAAAATCCTGTTGATATTCAAGTCCTTCATGGTGTTTAAAAGTAGGTGGGTTTCTCCTTCTTTTAAACCCCAGTTGAGAGGTATATATCCCTCACGTCTTAATCGAAAAAAATGCTCCATTCGGAGTAAGGCCTAATTCAGAATATCCAATCGGAATAGGCTCTTTACGTGATCCATTTCAAATTTGGAATATTGTCATATTGGGAATAATACTGGAATATGAATGTGCATGCAAACATGGTCAGTGATATAAACAAACAAACATTTTACACTGAAAGCCCAACACTTGATTTGTGTAGATTAGCTCCATTTAATAAAAAAATAAAACAGTGTAACCATTTAAGCTGCTAAGATTAATATTGATGTGCCATGAGCTATATTTATATTTCAACATTGTATGAACGTGATGTGAACCAGATTTCAAGAGGACAACTCAACAGGACCAGAGATGGAGAGAGGTGGAGGATCGGGGTGATGGAGAGTGAAAGAGAGAGAGAGTAAGAGAAATCCATTAAATTCTTTTGAAATATTAAGTAAATAGATCTATCTGTTTTCAAATACCCTTCCTCCGGTGAAAGACCTACTGTACTGAAAGATTTAGTTCATTCTGGATTTCCACACGTGTGGACTATACGAGAGAGACTCCTGATGGCTCTTCAGTTTAGTCTACCTCACTGATCTCCTGCAGTAGCACCATCTCTGCCCACCACTCCTCCCTCTGTGTATAGCTTCCCCCCTGGCTATTTTTCTAAAACTGTCCTCACCTGCAAAATGGAGTTTTTGGTACGACACACAAATCTATAGCACATTTAAAATCCTTGTGTTTTTTTGCTGTTGACAAATGAAAAGTGCTGAAAAGCAAACGTAATAGGATAATATTCTCAGAAGAAAGAGTGTAGGGGTGCTGGCTGAACCTGCAGAAAGCACTGCAGTCATCTGTTTCTTACTTGGCTGCAGAAGGACTTGTACAGATACACACACTCTCAGGTGGACTAGGTGGGAGTTTTGTGATGCCCAACCATGAAATGCTATATTTTGAAGCAGCCTTTGGTAGTGCTACCATGACAGAAAAGGGAACATGGAACCACAGTTAATAATGAAATTAGCTTCACGGCCCCTGGCTTTGTTTGTACCGTGTGAAACAAGAAAAAAGTCACCAACATGAACCTAGCAGTAATGATTGTGCTTTTACTTTGAGCATGTGTGTCTTTGTGTGTAAAGCATACATTTTTATATGCAAATGTGCAAAATTATAATTATGTGTGAGAGTATGCAAATATTCTTCCCAAAAACTGCACACATCTCCCAAATGCTGCATGACCCTGAGCATTTTCAACTATGGACATGAAGTCTCCATTTTTGGCCTTGCAGCTTTTTTTAAAGTTGGAGAGAGATTTTGTTCCATGGGTGTTTATGTTAATTCATTCAACCATTCCCCTCTCTGTGAGTTAATGCAGAATGCTGCAATATGTAAAGCTCAAAATGAACACAACATCAGGGAAAGGTACACGGTGTGGAACAAGATTTAGGCCGTGTTCAGGTCAACTTTAGGCGTTGGTGAAGAACTAAAGCTCCCTCATTCATTTTGAGCAGACGGCAACCTCCGATTCTGAAAAGTGAAGCCAATAGTGCCATAAACTCTTTCTAATAGCCAGTAGGGGGCGACTCCTCTGGTTGCAAAAAGAAGTCAAATTGTATAGAAGTCTATGAGGAGTCTGCAGCCATGCTAGAAGCTGTGTGAGGCTGTACTTAGGCCTAGCATTGCTTGGAGCCAAATGCTAATGTCAGCATGCTAACATGCTCACAATGACAATGCTAACATACTAATATTTAGCAGGTATCATGTTGAGGCAACCGTGTTTGTCATCTTAATTTAGCGTGACAGCAATGCTAACATTAGCCTATTAGCACTAAACACAAAGTACAGCTGAGGCTCACTATAGTTTGCAGGTATGAGGTCATAAATCAAAGTATTAGACAAAATAAACATTTTGAACTCAAGATGGCGCTAAAGTGGTTCCCAAACTCTGTCATGTCAAGGACCCCTAAACTGACACAAATAAGACCACGGACCCCCATTTGATAAGATTTTGTCCCAGGGCCACCCTTTAGATTACAGAAAGTGTATGAAACCATGACCAAAATAGTCATTCATTCTGTCATTGCGTTACTTATGGATGGAATTATAGTGGAAATAAATGATTCCTCTTTTTGCTTGGGACCCCCTGGAAACACCTCAAGGACCCCTGAGGGTCCCCGGACACCACTTTGTAAACCAATGCGCTAGACGATCAAGTTATTACAATTCATCTTTAGGAGGACATGAATGTGTGTGCAAAATGTTCATGGCAATCTGTCCATTAGTTGTTGAACTGACCTACAGACTGACCAACATTGCCGTCCCACTAGCCTGGCTAAAACGTGTTCACTCATGCCTGGAACAGATTCTGGATACTCTCTCTCTCTCTCTCTCTTTTTTTTCTCTCTCTCTCATTAAGGCAGAAATATTGTCCTAGCACACACATATTCCTATCTTACAATCCAGTCTTCAAAGCGTGGTTATATTTCTGCATTTGCTGCAAGTGTTTTTTCCTTCCCCCAGTTGATAGTTTGGGATCCTGGCCAAGTTAAGTAATGACTTCACACTGCATTGCTCCTCTGCGGAGCACTAGCGTGATTCTCAGATAGGCACTGGCACAAAAGACCAATTAATATGCATGTTGTTACTCAGATATTTATCGCCCCAGTAACACTGCCAGTTTATTACTGTGGTTGTGTTTTGTTTTTTGTTTCTCATGTGCGTGTGAGGCCAGGCCTCCAGCTTGGCATGATCGGTCCTCGGCTACAGCAGCAGAAACAGCTGGTTGTCAGGGGTGACCACAAGAGCGAGCGAGCAAGTTGGAGAGAAAGAGAGATTTGTTGAGTGGCTACTCTTTTGCTCATGGTATGTGCAAGCCTCTCTATCTATATAGCTAATGACTGCTTTGCTTTTGTCCTTTCTTTAGAAATACAAATGGTTTCCATGGGAACTAAATTGTTGGATCAGTGTTAGGATTCAGTCTTTGGTCGTCAGAGTTGACAGAAAGTGGTCATCTCTGTTAACACATTTCAGCAACATATTTTTAAAATGATTCAGACAATTCTCAGTCCTATTCAACTGTACAACGTTTTAAAAATATTATACTACCAGGGTTTTACTAGAGGTGCCCACACTGGCTTAATACAATATGACCAGAGATATTAAAAGGATAACTACAACATTAGGGAACATACAGTATACAAAAATCTCTCATGGTTTACACATTTTACATATATACTCATTGTACAGTACATATTGTTATAGAAGGAAACCTTATAAATAAAGGATAACTCTTGTGTTATTTTGTCTTGTCAGTATCATCAACAAATACCCGGAAGAGATTACCAATACGTTTTATTTACTGAGAAGTAAATTCTACTAGCAGGTATTGTCTGTGTAGCCTCAGCCTGTATCTGCATGCCACTGAGCTCCATCAAGAGAGATGGATACTAGCATTGATTGACACAATCCTTCATTAGGATGAATATAGCCAGTGTAGTTTATCCTGACATGACTCCACGGCTGCATTTTGTTTTTATGTCTGAAGCACAGCTCTCTGGGCAGACGTCATTTAGCATGCACAGGGATGTTGGTTTATTTTACACCGCTGAAAGAAATAAACAACAGTGCTTATATGCTCGTAGACGTGTCACCCAAATGCAACAATGGAGATCAATGGTAAAGAGGCATAAATCAGACTGTGGTTGCACCATAGACTGTTTATAAAGATGGACGACATGACAGCTCCCCTAAAAGTGAAGCCAAAACATCTCAACCGCTCCCCTGGTGGCTAAAAAGTCAAAATACATGTCAAATTACTTTTTCCCACAGTTAAGGTAGTTATTATCATGCTGATGTATGCACAAATGCTATTTTTTCTGATAAGTTCGGCATAAATTAGTTATTTGATGCCATAAAAGGGGGGTGAGGCATCTTGATTGAAAGCTGTGATTAACAATTGGTCTGATTGAAGTAGTCGTGGAGCCGGAGGCTCAAGAATTGTACGAGAGAGTAGATGTAACTTTAACTTTCCATAACCATTTTCCACTTTCCAGACCATGTGTAATCGAACATGTGTCAATATGATCATAAATATAGTTATAGAGATATTATGGTTAGTTATTGTGTCTTTATAGCCAAACAGCTCGATACCGTGGCTGCAGCCGCCCGATCACTACTGAGCAGACTCTGGCTCCAAATGACATCAAAATCTCAAGATGGCAGCTCCCGTATCTGGGATATTTTGGCTTCACTTTTGTACAGAGGAAGGAAGAGGAGACACATCATCCATCTATGTATTCAGTCTATGGGTTGCACAGAGAGTACTTGTTTGCAGGATCAATTCATTGGTGGTTTTGGTCTTTTCATGAGATGTGTTGATAATAATTAAAATATAAAATCTGAAAAGAAAGCCTCATACTTAAACTCTACATCAAATGTTTTAGATCCTGCAGAGCTTTAATAGTTGGACAGACATTATTTAGCCAAACGAGACTGAAGATGGAGAGCAGTGCTTAGATTTAAAATCAACTCCAGCAGGGTAAAGCAGTTGGTGTGAGTGTGTGCATTCATGCGCATCTCTGAGAGCGTTCACATGTCTTGCAACAGAGCCATCCACTTGTACTTAACTACCAGCGTAAAGTGTTTGCGAGACTGAAATAATGCGTGTTATTTCCACTCATTTAATTGCCCTCCACCGTAGTCGGTGTGATCTGTAGGTTTTATCGAGTGCCATGTCTGTTTTCATAATGTGCTTTAATGTGCCTCTGCAGAGCTGCCAGCCTGCATGTGCCAACTGCCTCTCCTAACATGTGCATCAGACCTCACTACTTTGATACTGATTGGATTCTGAAAGCATGTCCAGCCTTGGTATTTCTCTGTGGTATAGTCCTGTTATTCAGGATGTTTCAATGAGCCATATTACGTGAGTTTGCTATCTGTTTGTGCACTTGGGCAAAGGCTGCACCACGAGTCGTATTCATTTGTTCTACCCATACAACCTTGGGGCTGTTCTGCTCTCTCTAATGACTAAGCAGAAGTTGACAGAGAAGATAAAATAGCAGCTGCGTGTGAGAGTACAATGTACAGCGAGATCACAGAAATGATTTCGGGGCTGTAATGTGCTTTTAATCATATTTAATACATTTAGAAAAACTCTGAATATCAATAATTGAATGTAATTACTGAAGCAAAAGTTATTTGAGAACTGTTCCTCTATAGTCCAATAGTGCCTGTGTGTATATTTACTCCCACAATCGACCTCCACATGCATTTTCTGCAAAAGAACACCTAATCAACCTCAGACGTCCACTCCATCAGACGCCGGCCTAACCAGTGTCGGGCTGAGTGGCGTCTAGATAGATGTCGCAGAATGGCTTTTAAAATCAACCTCTAAATCAGCCACCATCCACTCTGAAACGCACCGTATAATGGAAAATATTGATATTTTTTGGCATATGCTGAATGTACCGCCTCTAGAATTAATCATGGCATTGGAGAGAGTGCTTTCTCTTCGTCTGACCGCCGGCCTGCCTCGGCGCTCCACCATGCAGTCTCATTCCCTCCATTTGCCCCCGTCCAGTGTCTCCATAACTTGCCCAGTCACATGATGAGATCAGAGAAGCCTGGTCATCTAAGTAATGGCTTTCCTTCTGTTTATTCCTCCTGGGTCTGCAGCCCCTGCGTCCAGTGATGTATGCTCCATGCAACGCCACTGGACAGCTCATCTCTCTGGGCCACAGCAGCTCTGAATAAGCACATCCACTCTGGGCCAATCTCTGAAATGCACTTTGGGGCTGCTGCTGCCCCAGTCATTGACAGCCGCAGAAGAAGAAAAGCTCTATAACCATTTTAGAGTCATCTAATGAGGCTTGAGAGTATTAGTGGGAGGTTGAGGGAAGAATCTCCTGTTGGAAGAGGTCGTGAACTGACCTTTTCCCTTTTCTGCAGGGGCAGCCACACAGGAAAGTCTCAATGCTGCAACAGCAACATTTAGTAATATGATTCTTAATGTTCATTTCCATGAACCTCTAGTAGCGCCAACATGTGTTTTCTCAGCATGCAACTAATTATGCAGCAAAGCACAGTTCCCTTCTCTGTCTCCAGGCTTTTACCCCAACTTCCACCTTGCTTGGTGTTAACACCACACTCATGGGGTCTCCGTGCTCTCTGGCTACAGTAAGCATCCTTTTTTCAACATGAGCACCCTCAGCTACACCGACACCCCAAGAAATACAGCCTTAAGACTTTGATTGAAAAACTGTCAAAATGTGAAGTGTGAGATGAATATATGAATCACAACTGAGGAAAAGCAAAGTCAAATGGTCGACCCCCAAAACAGCAGAAGCCAACAGGATATGGCACTCACATAAATTATCTGAAATGCCATGGACTTTCACCCTTTCTCTCTCTCTCTGTCTGTCTCAATTTTTCTTGTTTCCTCTCTCCTGCCACCTCCCTGTTGTACCCTCTTCATTCCCGCTGACATTCCCCAGACGTCTGATGGATATCGGACCATGTCCTCCAGGAGACATATTCCATTATCATGCTGCCACTGCTGCGCTCCTCTCACAGACCCATCTCCATTCTAATCAATGACCATGCAGCACAACCGTCATGAACACACAAGAGACACACAGCAAAACCTTTGAGAATAATCAAACCAATGGAATCAAAGGAGAGAAGTAATCTATATCTCAGACGACACATCTGCGCAGATCAAAACAGATGGAAATCCGTCAGAAAAAGCCCCAGCTGTGCTGCTTCTTACCTGCGTGTCTCTGTGGTGGTCGTCCTCTCTGTGGCTGTGCTTGATGAAGACCCTCGGTCTACACAGCCATGCCCTCCTATATGGGCATGCATCTGTGTGGCAGATCAGAGGTCTGCCTTGTTATCTGTCAGCCCGGTGAAGAGGAGGGGATCAAGGATCAGAGAGTCCTCCCGGCCG
>CAKALG010004024.1:0-10763 GCA_916700815.1 Helicolenus hilgendorfi
GGCGGGGGGGTTGTAGAGGAGGTGCAGCGCTACCCAGAGTCAAATGCTTTATAATGGTTGGTAATGGTATATTCAAGGAGGTTGGTGAAGGTGTGAAGTGAAACAGGCGAGGGGAGAAAAACAGAGAATGGGAGAATAGCAGGGGTGTGAAAGGGAATGTGATGGATAAATAAAAAAGGGGGATTAGAGAGGTTGAAGAATTAAAGGAGGTGGGGGGTGGTGGGTGTGTAGGGGTTGCATGTAGTGGTCTTGGTGATGATGAAGATGACCGAGGGGGGTGATTCCAACCCCACACAGCCGAGCAGAAGCCAAGGAGGGACATAATTAACTCCTGGATCTTTTGTGTTTCTCATCTGACTGCAGGGTGGGGATGAAAGGGGCCTGCTAAGCCTGGCATTCCACCCCAATTACAAGAAGAATGGCAAGCTCTACGTCTCCTACACCACCAACCAAGAGCGCTGGGCCATCGGACCACACGACCACATTCTCCGTGTGGTTGAATACACCGTTTCGAGGTAATGGGAGAAGTGTGTGCCAAAGCTACCTTAAATATGGGTCGTTCACTGCCTGAAAGGAAACCAAAACCTCAGCTGCCTCGCAGTCTACACAACATTTAACTGACCTATTAACTATAGAGGATTAATATAGCATGGACATGCATTTCTTCATGCAAAGCCCACTTATTCAACCATTGAAAAATACAGGACAGTTTACAATGTGGTCAGTCGTAATTTGTAGTGATGCATGACGATTGGTGAAAATTCCCACAATCTGTTTTTCAGTGCATGCTCTCATTTTACTGTTGATTGCTTTTCAAATGCAATAACAGAAATAAGAATAGGATGAGATTGAAACTTATTGGATGTTGTGAAAAAGTCCTGATCACAAAACCCTGAAGGAATTGATTATAATATTGGCTATTCACATCCAACAACACTGATTTGACACATTTTTGCCAGAGACCATAGTAACCACAGTAAATACAAAAGCTGCAACAGCACACAGCGTATTATGGGCGTTCATTTGCAACACTTTTGTGATGATAGCGATGTGTGCCTTCTGCTGTGTCGATACCTCACACTCCCTTCACAATGACCTGTAATTAAGAAAACAATCTTTTCTCACGAACGTGTTTAAGTGTTACATTTTAATTTACATAATCACAGTTGTATGTTTAATTTAATGATCTAATCTTAATTATAGTCTTGGCATGCAGTCGTGGTGACTGCAGCGTATAGTCCTTAATTTGAGGGTCCAATAGAGGAATGACAGTTAAAGTATTTGATGGTAGATTAAGAGAGTCATTTTTTTTTCTTTGGCAAGCTGCTTTTCAAGAATTGCAGGACTACCCAAAATAACACATCATGAAATATTTGTTGCTGATACTGTGAAGCCAAATCCTCACTTTGCACGAGAACTTGTGCAACATTTTGAAGCCTGTGTTACATCTCCACCCACTGTCTTTGCCTTTAAAGCTAGGGTTGGTAATGTTGAGAAACCAGCATGAGTACGCTAGATTTTTAAAATTATCCAGCCGAAAACCCCAGCCCAGTATTGCCAACTCTTTCCCACTTAAAGTAGCTAGCAGCAGTAGCTCCAAAAGTCGTTAAATCTAGCAAGAAAGTCGCCAAGTCAGCAACACTGACAGTCTGTCTCTTCAGGCCTCCCTCCAAAGCCACTCCCCCAAAATTATAATCACGAACATGGCTATTGTTAGCACTCACAGCTGTCAAGCTACAAGCTTGTGGAAGACTCCGGTGACTGCGCGTGCAGTCAGCAAGCAGGTAGACAGGCAGGTAACCCGTCCAATCATTGTATTTGGACCAAATGCAATGATTGGACAGGTTTATTACAGTCCTGCGACAGCCACAGATAACCTAATTTATTTCTTTTTTTGAGCTTTTGATTTATTGATTGCTGTTGGGATGTATTGCGAATTTCAACAAATATAACAAAAAATGTTTTTGAAGAACATTATCAACTCTGGCTTTAATGAGACAGTGCATCAGACTAATTGTCTCCAGACAACAACCAATTGAACTCATTTCATGTCATGTCAGCGTTTCTTATTCATGCCTTTGTATCATTTTTTTCCACCAACACAATTATTCTGTAAAGTAATTATAGACTTCTAGGGTGTGTACTCATTTATAAAATCATGTCTCACGCAGTATATTTCAAAACATTACATTGAGTTTCTTCAGCGGCTTTCATCCCAATCATGAGGCAACTACGGGGCTTTCAGGAGCCACTTACCAAGACCCTTATACAGTGTATACTTTTGAATATTTGTATTGAGACTGGTTGGAAGCATGTGAGTATAGCAATGTTACTTTCTAGTGTAGCAACCGTCATCTTTGCACCCTGTGACAATGATGTGTATGTTTTACCTCAGGAAAAACCCGAACCAGGTTGACACCCGGACTGTTCGGATGCTGATGGAAGTGGCAGAGCTGCACAGGAAGCACCTTGGTGGTCAACTTCTGTTCAGCCCTGATGGTCTGTTGCACATCGTCCTGGGAGATGGCATGATCACCCTGGATGATATGGAGGAGATGGATGGACTCAGGTGAGATCAACGGTCTAAGAATTGTAGTATAAATAATCGAGTGCTGATGTGTGCCCCAAGATTGAATCTTTTCCTAGCTCCCACTATCGTGAAGGTGTATTTTTTTTGTGTGTTTGAATGCAGTGATTTCACAGGGTCCGTCCTGAGGGTAGATGTGGACACAGACTGCTGTACATCACCTTATTCCATACCGCGGAACAACCCGTACTTCAACAGCACCAACCAGCCGCCCGAAATCTTTGCTCATGGATTACATGACCCAGGCAGGTGAGTGAAACATTTGATGAGACACTTCAGCAACGTCACACTGAAGAACTAAACAGCTGTTCCTGCAAAAGAGAGCCACTCTTCAAAATTGGATGGCTACGACTGGTTCAAAATGTTACTGCTTTTGGTTCTGTCAAAAAATGAGCAATTATACGCTGTTTTATTTCTGCTGTTTTTAGGAAAGAGTTTCAGGAACTCAGACTTTTCTTATTCCACCTTGTAGTTGGTTGGTGTCACAATTTCTGTTTCTCCTATATTCATCCTGTATTCTGTTCTGTAGGTGTGCGGTGGATCGGCTTCAGAGTGAAAATGGGAGTCTGCTGATCCTCTGTACGGATGCAAGTGGCAAAAACACATCAGCAGGAAGAATACTGGAGATTACTAAGGGGAAAGATTATGGTGAGTTCCAATTTCCACGAGACTTTCCAAAAAATGTTCATCATATTTGTCTTTTTTTTAAGTTTGGATGGAGTTCATTATTTTGCAATATTAATATAGCTCATGATACAAATTAGGGCTGCAACGATTATTTTCATTGTCGATTAATCTGTTAATTATTTTCTAGATTAGTCGATTAGATGTTTGGTCAAACTGGTGAAAAATGTTGATCAGTGTTTCCCAAAGCCCAAGATGACGTCCTCAAATGTCTTGTTCTGTCCACAACTCAAAGATATTCAGTTTACTGTCATAGAGGACTAAAGAAACCAGAAAATATTCACATTTAAGAAGCTGTATCAGAGAATTATTACTTTTTTTTCTAAAAAAAATACTCAAACCAATAAATCTATTATCAAAATAGTTGGCTATTGATTTAATAGTTTACAACTAATCGATTAATCATTGCAGTTCTAATAAAAATAACCGAGTGCAACCTTTGTCTGCATTTTTTGGATGGCATTACGTATTGAGAAAGGTATGAAAATACATTAACCTCTTGGATAATCTTTCAGATTTATTCTGCTGAAAATAACATCTGTTTTTACGAATGTCTTTCATTTTGTAAGAACATGGTGTTTTGGCAACACGTTCCGAAAACACCCCAGGTTGAGAGCAGAGACAGTGGAGGTTGAATGTAAAAATGATGTGATCTAAAAAGATTCCCCCCCTGTGGAGTGTAGATATGCCAGGGGAATGTGAGATTGTGTCCACAAGTGCGATTTAAAGCTGTCAACAACAATAACGGTCTAGGTGATGGTTTCGCATTGTTGAAAACAGCTGAGAGGAGTCTGGCTCTTCTCACATTGAGAAAATAATCAATAACAGCAGCACCTTCACAATGCGAAGTCTTCTTCTCTCCACAAAAAAAAACAACAAATTACTGCTGTTTAATCCAAATTACAAGGCTGGTTATCTTTGCCACAGCGAGTGTTGTTTTGGCAACCCAAATGAATTCGTCAACCTTGATCTCTCACTCCGATTCAAGGTGCCTGTTATTGCCTGATGCCGCTCCTCACTTGGCTTAGTGCCTGATGTAACCAGTTAAAACTAACTAACCTAACTCTAAAGTGAATACAGTTGAGCACACCAAGTCTTGGATCATACATTTTTAAAGGCAGCAAACTTCCATTAATATTTCTCTTTGCCAAGACCATATTGCCTCAACATCACACTTCTGAATAAAAGATTAATAAATTCTCTTCCAGTTTTGATAAAGACATATTAAAGTTGGCTGCCAAGAAGGAAGAAGTCAAATATATTGCTTTCCCATTCAAATCCAGACACACTCTTTGCTCTTTTTTCTTATTAAATTCAGTTTCTCTAATATAAACCACACAAGCATTACATCTAATAGACTACTTACAAAATGAAGTAAACATGGTTCATCTTTTTGATTTTAACAGAAACAAAATTACATTTACTATCATGGGCATAAATTATAATAATTCCAAGTAGATTGTAACCACTGAACAATGCAGCATGCAGATTGCTGAATATCATGATTAATACATGGATTAGATTGCTGAATATCATAATCTTTGTCTACTGGTGTTGCATGCAGGCAGCAGTGCCTAAATTAGACCTTTGCCTTGTTGTCCCTCCCCAGAAAACGAGGCCTCTGTCTATGACCTGCAGTCCAGTGGAGGAGCACCACCTGTGGGGGGCTTCATCTACAGGGGCTGCCAGTCTAGAAGACTTTATGGCAGCTATGTGTTTGGAGATAAAAATGGGTTAGTATGAAAAACTATGAAACAGTGCTGATGAAAATCAAACTGAAAAACAAAGTTGCTACATGTTGTGAAATCTAGATAGACTTCCTGCACACTTGTTGACAGATAGCTATATTTTAACGGCATTCTATCCTGTTGGTGTTCAAGTAGACTTGATTTATGAGTTATCACACAAACATCTTAAGTCCCATTTAGATCAGCGTGACCCTTTCTTCTCTTCTCACACTGAAAATCTGTCCCTTGCGTCGGCATGTGCCAAAGTAAACACAGAGTTCCATCCACGTGGGGGAAAACAAGTTTTATGTTACTGTCACCACCACGGCACAGCCCATCCAGTGTAAATGGAGATTAGACATCCTACTCTGTGCTGTTCACACTTCTCTTTGGTTTGTAATTTATCCTACTTTGCTGATGTCAAACGCTGACGCTTGAGTAAACAAAGGAAGTAAATAGCAGGGGGGGAAGTACACTATCAGGAGTTGGCACTGTGTTTAAAACAATGTGTGGTCGGTTAATTCTGAGCCTCATTACAATTTGAGGGCATGCTGTTGTGGCTAAGTGAAGGCTCCGGCGGGATGTGTGTTTTGAAACTAAAAGCCAAGGTCTTAAATAACACCATGTGCGACATGGGGTGGAGAAGGAAGACGGGTCAATGAACCACGTTACAAGAAGTAAAAGTTGTCCTTTTTTCCAGATCTCAGCTGTTATTTGCCTAATACTGCTGCAAATGAATTGCATACTTGGGCTATGCATCTTCTATAGTAGGCCTATAATACTCCAATAATATTCCAACTGTAACATTATAGGGTTATGGTCGCGTGTTTGTATATTTACCCATAGTGTTAATAGTTAAAGTGCTTTTCTGCGTTATGGTCTAGTAGAGTATCATTCAGGTTTTAGGAGCAGTGTCCCAGTCAGGATGGATATATTGTGCAGCAAGATAAAGAGACACATTCTGAATTTCTACAGTGAATGTATGTGAAAGAAAAGTTATGAATCGCCATTATGAATCTCCCAGAGAAACTTATTTGGAGAGGGCACAAAAGAGTACCAGCAGCTTGCGAGAAGTTCCGGTACGCATGAAAAAGTCACGGTACGCCAAGGAGTAAAATGAAGAAGTGCCGGTGACTGCAGTAAATCACTTACTCTGTGTGTTTTGTCTGTCTCAGTAACCTGCGGATCCTCCAGAAGTCTACATTGTCAACATCAGCAAGTGGTGAACAGTGGCAGGAGAAAGCTCTGTGTCTGGGCTCAGCTGGCTCCTGTGGCTCCATGCTGGTGGGACACATCTTCGGTTTCGGAGAGGATGAACTAGGTCAGTAGGGCAACAATGTTAATAGACCTACACTGTTATGCAGATGATCTATCGCTTCTCAGAATTTCACTCTAGCTCTTTCTCTCTCTTTTCTCCCCTCCTTTGTTTTGTTTGTACTCACTCTATCCACATGAGTGACAGCTATGTGTTAACATATTTTCTGAAATCATATTTTTACAACATGAACCCTTGAAGGTTTGTTGGCTTGAAATGACGGATGTCAAAACTATGGAAAAACCATTCATTTTGTTGTATATTTATCAATGGTGCACATGTTAACATCATGGTGAGGGAAATTCCAGTTGGTTATATACAGATATGTTAGCAATGTTTTGTACTAACACAGCGGAATGCATACGAGCATTATTAAAATCTGGAAAAATTGGAACACCTCGCCAACAAGGAGGAACACTCAAAACTACAGGGGAACTAATACCACTCTTATTCTACCTCTATGGCACATTCTCAACAGGATATTAAATAGTGCGTACTTCCTTCTGGATTAATTATCATTTCCATAAGATAGCAACGATACTCCAAAGACCCACTCATGAGCTGGGTGTTGGGCCACCTACAAGGCAATGTTTTGCATGGGTAGAGAGATGTGTTACTATTTACCTGGGGGGACTGCAGCATTAAGATGAGGTAGGGTGAGCTGAGGTGAGCCCACTAATGTGATACAGAACATTTTTTTCCCAGCTGGACCCCCACCAGACACTCACAGAATTATTAACTGTCAGCTCTGGTGTTTCTGATTAACATGAACACATGATGTGGATCACTCACACAGCCATCAGAAATGTTTGATCGCAGTTCTTGCCAGGTCTCTTGGAGTTATTATTTGACGAGGTATTTAAAGATTCCTGCATTTGATCATGATTTGCAAGTGGTGCAAGAATCGTGGAGGGGGTGGGCTCGTGTCCCAAAGCATGGGCCCCACAGACACATGTTTACAATTTGTCCCCTTATGGAATTTTCTTGTGGGCTTGTTCCTCATTAAATTATCCGCCTGGTTCCCAGTCATGAGTATCCAATTGCCCCATTAAACTCTTTCTTAGAGTCCTTTGGCAAGTGCAGCAATGCAGAAGCTGTAGCTACACTCCTCATCTCCTCATGTCCTCTCTTTTTGTCCTCTTGTCTCCGCTTGCCTCCTCTTGTCTCCCTCCTCATTTTGGTATTGCATGACATATGCTGCACAAATAGTGCTGATGGTCCATTTCCATGTGACTGTTCCTCTTTGCAGGTGAAGTCTACATACTGGCGAGCAGTAAAAACATGGCGCAGTCACACAGTGGGAAACTCTACAAGCTGGTCGACCCTAAAAGGTACAATCACAGATTTTCTTTTCCTCGGGGGCTGGTTTGTTTCACATTTGGAAAGGGGCTTTGAGTCAATCAGATTCTTTCAGCCATCATATGTTTGTAAACTGTGGTGATATACAGTTGGATCAATAAGTAAGTGATCCCTCATGCCATCTAATGACAACTATGTTGTGTCCGTAATTCCAAATCAACATGCTATTTAGTAACGAGGCTCTCACATTTCACTACAGTGACGTCTTTTCTTGCTAATTTAAAGTCCTCACTTCCAATACACGTCCTCTCCCTACACACTTAACATTTTGCTGTGACCAGAACTTTTGTGCCCTTCAACAAGTCGTCACATGACCACCTGCCAGGGCGAGAAAACAAATGCTGAGCAGTAAGTGGAGAATAAGCATAGCATTTCAAAATGTTAGTGTAAAGTATTGCTAACAGAAACACCGACTAGCTGGCCGCGTTCACCTAAGTAACTATTGCCTGCTGGTTATTGTCAGAGCTTTTGACAGCAGGGTTTATTCTGCTGAGAGTAAGGAAAACACAAAGCCACCTGTTGTCAAGCACAGAGACCTCTACATATTTTATTTCAGCACGTGTAGAAACACACACATGTTCATGCATATAACATAGTGCACATTTTATTCATCACTGTTTGGACGGAGTTCAGCACACACACCAACTTAACTTTGAGCGGTGCACCCAATCTATTTCCTTGCAGTCTAATGCTTAATTGGTTGATGTTAAACAACTGGAAAGTGTGGGGAACACTTTATAATTCAAATGTCTGTGTGTCACTGTGTCATAATCCTTACCATATGCATCACAGTATTAGTGATAGTGATGGATCTATAATCTATTTGTGCAAAGCCAAGTACATGTGAAAAACATTTGTCACTCAAGACGAGAAAATATGCAGACAGGGCATGAATTCATCCCACATGATACAGTAGGGATGTATGAGCGTTTGTGTATGATATATTACCCTGGCAGTAAGGAAATCACCGCAAACATAAGCAGACTTTGTAATTCAAACCACTTGCATATTAAGTTTCAAGCTGAACCCCCCCATCTTCTTATCAGCACTTCTTAGGAAGTTGAGATAGTGAGATCCTGCAGGGTGAGGCCCATCTGTCCAAATTTAAACAAATGCATATGAAAAGTCCCAAATGAATCATATTTCTTTAGGCTAGGTCCGATTTGATTAAGAGAGGCAAATAAAGTGAGAGAGGCAGACTCAGAGGGAGGATTTGCATGCCTCAGAATGACAATAGAAACATATCCGCAGCTGATTATTCCTGGGTGACGACAGTGCCACCCAGGCATTAGCACAATTAATTACACCACAGATGTTTCAAAGGGGCCCGGTGGCTCGCTCCATATTTATGTTTTCTGGCATGGCCGCTGGACGCATTTCTCCCAAAGAACAATTCTTTCCACCATCAAGTGGACTTGTTTAGTCTGTGCGGACCCTGTGGTGTTGGAGCCCTGACTCCTAATACTCTCTGGCTTCGTTATTATGATCTTGTTACCGGGAGGATGGAGAGGGGGTGTAACTGGGGTAGCTAACGTGTCTGACCTCAGCGCGTTATCAAGTCTGGTGGTCCTCCCCTTTTTCCCTTTTCCATACTGCGAGGACATCTGGACCCTAAATCCCTCTCATAAAGAGGTTTGTTTTAGAGTATGGTGGTTTTTGCGGTCCGGTATAGCATCTAGTGCTGTGTTTTGATCAACTGTGTGTTTGGGAACACGGAGGGGAAAAGAGGAACTGTTAGGGAGGGCGGCAAAGGCTTACAGGGAAACATCAGCCATAAAATCCCTCAGCAGTGTTTGTGTAAACATGTCCTGGCCAGATGACTTCATTTCTAGGTATTTGTTTGTCAGTTGGAGTACCCCTCCAATAATAAATAGGCCACCATGCATTTTGAAACATGCTGAATGTGTGTGGTGTGAGGGTGTATGTGAGTGAGAGTATGAGAGAGCAAGACAGGGCTTGTTTGTGGTAAAGCAGTTGGATGGAAATATTTCCAATCATAAAGTCTCTATAGGGTGAAAAGGTTTGAATGAGTAGGAAGTGGACCTTTGAGTTTAGATTCTCTTCACCATATACCGTTCCCAGGTTAAGGTTAAAAAGGGGCATCCATGCACCTATATTTTATATAAGGCAAGACTATAGACTATATATAAGAAGTGGACATAGTCACCTTGACTTCACCTATTGGTTTGTGGATTGCCATTTTGAAGCCTCGAGTTCGGCATTTTGGCCGTCGTCATCTTGTTTTTTTGCAACCAGAAGTGATACGAGAGGGCGGAGCTAAGAACAACCGAACGCTGAATAAGACATTTTCAGGCGACCAAAATGTTACAATTAATTTTCATGAACTGAAAACACACTGTGAAAGGATTAAAGTTGTAAGTTGCTAACAAGTGGCTAAATGAGACTACTAAATGCCATCACGCCGACTCATCCACTGTTACAGTCTCGTTGTGGTGTAGTTCATCTATAACCTAACGTTAGCTTTACACATCAAAAAATCATAAAAATGGTGTTCCTTTGTGAAGATTATCTTGCTGAGAAAAACGTGTAAGTATCATAAACGTCTGTTTGCCACAGAACTTATTTTCTGCAATAATCCAAAACCCAATTGATAAATCTCATTGGCTTTTTGTTGAGGGAACCCAGGGCGATGCTAGCTTCCTGGTTGGCCTACAAAAATATATCATCCCTGCACCACTCTATACAATCAGACTTCTTTTTGCAACCAGAGGCGTCGCCCCCTGTTGGCTATTAGAAATAATGCAAGTTTAAGGCACTTCTGCATTAGCTTCACTTTTCAGTACTTTACATAAGATATAAAGAAGGTGTTAAAATATAAAAGAAAACACATACCAAGATACATATGCCGGTAAATAGGATTTTTTAAAAAGTAAAATATGTAAATAATAAGGATGTGATGGTGAGGAAATTTTCCCACTGGTTTATTCACTCGTGACAACACTGACATTTTATAAGAAAAGATGACGGTCAATATGTGTAGCGCATTTATTTTGATCTTTCCCGTCGGGTGTCTCTGTGTCTGGCCTCTCCGGTAGAGCTTTTGCTGCGGGGCCGCAGGTTTCCACCTGGC
>CAKALG010004025.1:0-15144 GCA_916700815.1 Helicolenus hilgendorfi
CCCGCCTCCAACGCTGTATCCAGTTATCTTAATACCTCAATGGGAATGACGTGCAACAAAGGTCCCCAGCTGGCTGCAAAAACCGTTGCGGCTCATGGTCGACGCTTCAACCTCTTGCCACCAGGCCAGGACACCCAAGAAAATAACTTTTAGTTAACCCTACCATCTTTTGCCTCACAGCTCCTGGGCCATTCTTTCCCCTGTCTGAGTTTGGCCAGAGTGGTGAGGTTCAGTGGTGTTTAGTTTTGCTCTACATGCACTGTGTGAGTTGTGGGAACTACAACAAGACAATAACAAAAAACAGCAAGTTTGCCAGATGTAATCTAGAGACACATTTAGAATGATTAAAGGAAACCAGATATGTCCAAGTGAAGACCAGTGACAGCCTTGCAGAAAATGCACTGAAGCTGTACCTATTTAAAGTTCAGTGAAGAGCAAGAAGTGCCGACAAGAATGACTTTAACTCTACAGACATCTGCCCCTCTACTCCAACATTACACACTTTCTCTAAAAGGGAGCTGGAATATTGTGATTTCTCATCCTGTAGACTTAAAAGCAATCCCAGTTTGTAAACTAAAGATGAAGACAAGCAGTGGAGGATTCACAAAACACTACGAAAATGTGACTTTCATTAAACAAATATTTTTCTTACTTGTACACCTGAGTGCATCAGCAAGTCACATCTGGACAAATATTTGGACAGATTTTAATAAATGAATAAATCAGCCACTGGGGAAAAACAAAGGTATTTTGGCTTAATCTGTCTCTTAAGTCAGTTTCTCTAGCAGCAACTTTGGCAGGAAACCAACCTTCCTTTAAAAGGGTGCTACTGTTGTAAGACGACACAGTGGCTTTTAGATGCACAATGACACCAGGAGGCAAACAGAACTTTTCCTTCCTGCCCTGAGAAAAAAAGACTCAGACAAACTATTGGTCATAGCCTAGCAGACAATAGTGTATCCCACCAAAATGCGTCTTTCCTCAACGGTGCAGGAACCAACAGTGGCTGTTTGGGTTTAAGCTTTTATTTTTACACAGTAGCGGCCTTGGTGGTCACTAAAGTTTCTAATCATGGCTGCAGGGTTGGAAATTACCTTTTTTTGTCCACCTGCCACTGTGGCTGGTGGATTCCAAAATATACCAGCTATTCAATAGATTGTTTTTTTGGCTGGTGAGTGAAGCAAATCAAGCAGACACTTGCATATTTTACCAGCATTTGGCTGGTGGCTGGTGATAATTTCCAACCCTGGCTGCAGTACATCATCAACAGAGCATTTCCAGCAGCCACACTCACTAATAAGATAACCCTGGTACAGTAAGTAGGGCTGCACACAATTAATCGAATATTAATCACGATCACAATTTGGGCTCCACACAATTAAATGGACATGAGCGCCTGCGATATTGACGTTTAAAATTTGCATTCTGCTAATGCATATCAAATCAAGCACTTCCTAAACTAACAGCCAGCCACCAGCCAACCAGGTGATCGAGATGTTTTGGCTTCACTTTTGGGTATAGATAATATCTATAAAACCAAGGTGTTTATGATTAAAATTAAGAGCATCAAATTGATTACATAGCTCTTATTGTTGCTAATTTTGCTCTCAAAGTGCACCAGATTGAAGCGTTTCACTTTAAAATGTAGCTAATAAAAGGGTAGCGTGAATAGTATTTTTCTCACAATATATATAGCAGAAAAAAATATTGCAATGTCAGTTCTTTCCAACATCATGTAGCCTTAATTTGTACAGTAACGGGGATGTAGCACAGCATGGAAGTGAAAACAGTGCTCTGTTTATTTTAAGGACAAAGTGCAATAGAAATATGTTGTTGCTAAAATTAATGAATAATTGTGATAAATAATAAGTAATCTCAATATTGATCAAAATAATTATAATACTAATCATTTTGGCCGTAATCATGCAGACATAACAGTAAGGAAAAGGTACCTTATCAAAGTACTCCAAATGATATCTTAGTAGTTTTTTATCATTATAAAAAGATAGACAACAGCATGAAAGAAATGCCAGAATATTTAAGAAGCCATAAAAAAAAATGAAATTACATGGTCCAGTTTTGGTGGTGAATGACATTAGCTGAAGAGTTTAGGATTTAGTGGACTGGCAGCGGACCAGTTTACAGCATGTGTGACTATGTGAAGCTGGGACAGAGTATATGTGTGCTAGTAGGGATAGAGGGACTAGTAATCAAATAGTGCTGACTGGCACACACTGCTCAACTCCTTCAGAGATCTCTGCTAAACACCCACAGCCGCAGGAAGTACAGCGTGGAAACACACACACAAACACTCGGGGTAATACTTAAACAGTTTGACTCATATTCGAAAGGTATCATTGAGCAACACACTCAACACCTACCAGCCCCCAGGTGCTGCTACTGTAGCTGAACTTGACCTGACCTCTGACCTCTGAGTCCTCTGCACACCTCCCAGACAGACAAACTACACAGCATGCAATGCCAGGCTTTCACTTTATGTCTGCTTTAAAGTGTGCATTTTGTGCAAATAATATCATGTTTGCTGTACTTAAAAGGTCTAACATGTTAAAGATGATCTGTATTTCTGAACACAGTGATCTGACCTATAAGATCCTTACCAGACGTGGCATAACATTTAACTGTATCCTGGTTGCAGACATGTGCAGAGCTGTGCACAAATAGACAAAAAGTAATTTAATTACAGTATGCAACTTTTTTAAACTGGCATCTAAACCCCTAAATTTAACCCCAAAAAAGAACAGCAGGCTCATGTGGCCACAGACAACACTGTAGTAGTCCCAAATGTCAAGATAGCCCCTATGCACAGTGTTTTCTTTAAACGATCACCAAATCCCATTAGAAAAACACGGATTTTAATTTTCCCCCTGCTCCTAGGAGTATGGGCATGTCCGATAGAGGGTGTCTTAAGACGTCTTCTGGACAATGAAGGACAACTCTTCAATTCGGCATATATAACAAACTAATCCATACCACAACACAACAAATATAGAGCATTTTAATTGCTTGCTCGCCTGTTGTTCACCATTATTTACTAGAATTCGCTTTGCAGCGCGGTACTGTATTGTAGCACCCCAACTGGGAAAGTTGACATTGTGTTTGATTAACTGTTTCTCTGGTTAACTATGTGCACGCCGAATTAGAAACAGACTCTTTATTATTCAGATCACACCGTAAAAATCATATTTAGCTAGTGTTAATGTTAAACGCCAAGTAGAAAACGCCGCAGCACGGGCGATATTTTTAAGGAGTTTTCAGAGAGAGAGAAAAGGAAATGTGAACCAGGTTAGCAGAGGATCCTAGTTTGGAGCTGCAGGACTTAAACTTACCTGATTATTCCAGTCTAAGAGCCTCCACAGGATGTTTTAATGGACCATAGATCTATTATCTATTGCCTCGGGGCGCCGGGGACACACGGATACTGACAGTTTTCCCAAAATGTCTCCTCTGTTTCTAATTGGGTTTCAATCCTCCGTCAGACAGATTCTCCTTTTGTCCGGCAGACAGGCGCCATGTTGACACAATGACGCAAGGCACGACGGGAGACGTAGTTTACAGAACTTACTGTACACACAGAGACACAGACAGAGGGGCCAGATTATTAGGTACACCTGGCTGCACATGAAAGTCAATACAACATCAGCCTTTGTTGACAGTAGGTTTTAATTCTATGGACAACAGGGAGGTTGTACTGTTTCTAATATGTTAATAGTACATTTTTTATGTTAATAATTTGCTTATAAATGTCTCAGGGAGTGTATACTTATGCAGCTTCAGAACCAACTTTCCAACTATCGTGTTCCCTTTTTCACAATCAATTTCTGGAGTAATTCATTTGACTTATTTTATGTGTTACTATACATGTACTTACATCCTGCTGAATTAAACATAACTTAATCATACTACAGTTTTCCTAGAATTAGATTAAAAAAAAAAATTAAAAAGATATATATCAAGTAATATTGCATATGATGAGAAAATAAGTAATATTGAACATGATGGACAGTGATATTGCACAAGAGAATGGAAAAAGTAGTATTGCACATGATATTGATATTATTGTCGTTCTCAGTGTCCGGTGTTTTCAGCTGTCCTTCTTGCGGAAGGGGGAGGAGTTATATAGTTATACTTTTTTTTATTTATTTAACCTTTATTTACGCATTGTATCACCAGATTCTTGCCAACACACAGCCCTACTGTACTGTGTATCATGTGCCCGTTTTATAAAGTTGCGTTCTCCAATTTTTATCCACGATGAAAACTGACTTCAGGATGATATTCAGGAACAAACACTGCTGAGTCAGCATATTTAGGTACTTGCTGTGCCGCTATGCAGCTTCAGAACCAACCAGCTTCAACTATTTTGTTCCTTTTTTACTTAAACAATTATTTGTCCGTATTTACATGTATTTACAGTGTAAACATTTCGATGACTCTCTTAACACACACACAAAGAGTTTGTCATACAATCATACTCAAACCATAGATATATCTATGAGTCAAACACTTTCCCAAGTTTCGTGTAGCCACAGAGCTGCAAAACAGACAGAGGTGGACACAAAGTTGCTCCTGTGATCTTTGAGAAACCACAAGGTCACAGTTTCTTCATGTAAATTTAGTAATTTCCGCACACAGAGCAAAAAGCACAGAGGCAGTTATCCTATTTTTGACTCTTCTGGAGCTGACAACAGGGAACTCCTTTACCTAGAATGCCACTGATGTGTCAAAAGGCAGAGGGAAACTATGCTTGACCCTTCTTTAGGTCAGTGCTCATTACACAGAGAGCCCTGCTGGTTTGCATTCTAGCTGCCGAATCAGTGACAAATTAACACCTGGGAGACCATCAGACTGCAATAATCAACCTGGTGGGTTATAGAAAACCTGCAGGGCTTTATGACACAGCTTTGTTGAATACTCGACTCTGATTGGTCAATCAAGGCTTTCTACGGTCTGTTATTTCTTTATAGCGGACCGTTGTTACGTATAACAGACCGTTGCTATGGGCGCAGTTCTGTTTTTGTGTCAAATTATTGATTTCTTAATTTAGTAGCCGAGTAATAAGCGGGATAATGTACAGCTAGCTGGTTGTTGTTGTGAAATAAACCCCATCGGGGCGATACAAGACCCCTCCCTGCAAGACCTCGCCCTGCCGGGGGTTATTTCACAACAACAATGACCGGCTCGCTGTACATTATCCCTTACAATGCAGATCCCACTGTTCTGTTTGCATACAAAAGTTAACTTTTTTTACACTAATGTCATGCATATGGTGTTGTGTCTTTATGCTATGACAGTTTTCCTAAAATTAGATTAAAAAAAAAAAAATCACAATATATCTCCTTGCTTGCAGTGTTGCAATATTTTGTATCATAACCCCTGTATCATGATACATCTCGTATTACCAGATTTTTGCCAACACACAGCCCTATAGTATACTGTGTGACCTGTGCCCGCTTTATAAAGTTGCGTTCTCCCTTTTTATCCACGATGTAAACCGACTTCAGGATGATATTTGGGGAACAACCACTGCTGAATCAGCATATTTAGGACATTCTGTGCAGCAATTTTGATTTGGAAGAAGCGGTCTATTCTCGCAGGTTAACTCGATAAGATGCTGAATCTGCTGCATTAAGCCAAAATACATGATCCCACCTGAGTTCTGGACACATTTAAGGACAGATTTGTTCTCTCACTGCTGATAATTTGGTGACCTACGGTGCGTCTAAAGAATAAAAGAATCACTCTGAGTGATAATAACCTCTTTCGCTTCCTGTCTGTGTTATGATGCTTTGTCGGACAGGCCTTGTGTAAAAAAACTGTAAATAATTAAATCAATATGTTTAGCCCGCCCTAATGAGGTATGTTCTTTCACATTTAAATCCTGTTGCAAAGTGTATAGAAACAGATAATCACATCTGGACAGCATTATTTTATTTATTGGTAGAAAACATGTGAGTCTACAGAACGGTACAAAATATAAAAATAAATGTTACTGACAACTAACACTGTAGTACTGATAATTATGAAGACAGCAGTTTTTAAAGTAACAGGAAGGTCTGTATGTGTGCGTGTGTTTAGGAGGGAACCCAGATGTTGCCGTGAGTGTCGGGAGCCTGGCTGTACGGAATGTTCCAGATCCAAGGCTGATCTGGAAACACAGACAGAGAAGAGGTCAGTAAAACATAATGTGAATACATGGTTTAATAAATAAAAAGGGACATCACAGTGTCTCTTCATTCACTGTCCATGTGGAAGAACATGCCCCACTCAGAGATTAATATCTCAGCTGTATCTCATAGATCACATCCACTTAGCTGCACTGGTCTGCTAAAAGAAATTTGATTAATAATTATTAGAATATATATTACTCAAATATGGCTAAGTGACAGTGAAAGCTTTTCTTTACTGGAGCCAGGGAATACAATGAGCACAGCAGACGACTAGTGACCAGGAGATGTTTCAGTGAGGCTGCATCTCAGCTTCTCTGGTAACTAAACTCTGGAAACCAGAAGTGAAGTACTGCAGGAAAACTACTAATCCATTCAACCTCATTGGTAGATTTATTACTATTTGCGTTCTGCTACTACAATTAACGCTGAAGAAAACATATGATATTAGCTGTCCTCCGATATGTGAATACCAAAACAGCACTTTCAGATGAGGACAGTTTGGGGAATGGATTTTTTTTATGTCTGTCATTAATTAGGAAACTACCAACATTTAGGGATGCACCGACACTGACACTGATATCGGGCCGGTACTGACTCAAATATCTGGATCAGGGACAATGGGGCCAATCTATTCAATTCAATTCTACACTATATACATCATATACTGGAATTTTAATTCCTGTTTAAGTTTTGGCTAATTTATTGCTGCATTAAAGTTTTACACTTGAACTGTAATTCCTGTTCATTTTGAAGATTTTTTGCTGGTTTAATAATAAATATCAATTCAGTAAATTTATATCTACGTATTTATTTGTTACATGTTGTTTTACAGAGTTAGGAAACCATTATGCTACACATAAAAGAATGTTCTCGGTATCAGCCGATACCCAAAGCCTAAGTCTCACTGTCAGTATCAGGACTGAAAAAGTCGGATCGGTGCATCCCTAATCTCTTGAACCCAGCTGAGGAAGAGTGTCTGATATGATTTTGGGTGATATTGGTGATGTAATCAGGATGATGTTTTAATATTCATACTCTTGTGAAACTACGGACATTGCTTAATTTACAGAAAATTTAAATATAGCTTAAAATTAGGGAATCGAAAAACATATAACCCACAAGCTAATGACACAAGTAAAACATATCTTTACATCTGTCCGAGTTCAACAATATGCCACGACTCCCTAGAAAAGGTTTCAGTTTTACACCGAGGCACAAACTAAAAGACCAAACATATAGCAGCTGTGAGTGTCAGCTTAGTCAACAGGTTAGCTTTTAAGACTAATTCTAACCTGTGTTTTGTGGAATAAATGATGTGCTCTCTTCAACCTCTTTACATCTGTGGTTTTAGTATAAACTCTTTCACCTAAATGCCACTAGATGCCACTGCAGTTTAAGCTAAACCTGCTGCACATGTGGTTTAAGACCACAGAGTTCAGTGTAATGCTGAAATCAGACATTGAAAGACTGCAAAGATGTTTCTACTTCACCATTTGCCAAGAGAAATTAGCATGTCTAAACAGCACAGACAATGTGGTATTTTAACCAGGGTTTCACCTAAAAGGACCCGTTCTAAACTGCTAGAGTCAAATGCTAAGTGAGAGAGCAACAGACTCACTGAAAAATCCAGCCTGTACAGAGAATTTCCTACACACACACTTCTGTACCTTTAGGAGAGTAGCTTGTGGGGGGGAGGTCAAAGGGCACAGGGAAACCAGAGGAGGAGGAGACAGGAAATGGATTTTTGTCAACAGGGAAGGTCTTCATGTTCTGGAAGGAGACAACCATCACACACCACATATTACTATACAGCAGCTCTGTATAGTTTTCACTGTTACTCAGCACATGTAATACTGCTTCTGTTTGTTCATTGTGTGTTGTTTCTTACAAAGGCAGAGGGCACGAAGAGGACTCCCAGCTCGTATGAACGAACCATCACCTGAGTGTTGTTCTTCTCCAGCGCTCCCCACGCTGCTTTGGACAGGTTGGAACTGAAACACACACACAAACACGTTTCAATACAGCTGTGTGGATAAAATGATCAATTTCAGCATATAAATAATCTGAAACGATCATCTCAATTAATTTTCTGTAGGATGGGTTTGATCTGTGTTGAGGTTGAACACTTTCTCTAGAACACAGCGCTGCCATAAACAGTGTTAGCAGCTGGTTTGTCTGTTAAACTGACAGATTGATGAGAAAAATGTATGCATGTTTCATTATAGTGTATTGCTAAGGGGTAGAAATTAAGTTACAAAAGTTGTCTTTCTGTTGATTCTCCATGAGAAAATACATTTGTTTTTATAGAGAAAAATAAAAACCTCTGATCTGTGTATAAAATAAAATACGAATTTAGAAGATGTCTAAGAGCGAGAATTTAGTGAAATTTCATCATAATGAATTTGAGGTGAAACACGACAAAATGGTTTCCTGGTTTTGGGATAAACTTTAATGGTACCATTTATTCAATAATACCCATACCCAGTTTCAGCAGTAAGTAACATGTAAGATATAAGAGAACAAATCGGAAAATCACAAATAGATGCATAAACAATTTCACTTGATAAAAAAATTAACAAATACAAAGCTAGAAAACACACCTTGTGACGAGGAACCAGGCGAGCTGAGTGAAATCTGGTGACGCCCTCATGT
This sequence comes from Helicolenus hilgendorfi, assembly GCA_916700815.1. Lineage (NCBI taxonomy): Eukaryota > Metazoa > Chordata > Actinopteri > Perciformes > Sebastidae > Helicolenus > Helicolenus hilgendorfi. Next base: position 8,841 of record CAKALG010004025.1, read on the forward strand.
ATGTCTTGATGTGTGGCATAGCGTGACTCCTTCCTGTCGTATTGGCCTTCCAACGGCTAAAACGCACACAAACACACACACACACACACACACACATTGTTAATCTGTTGAATTGAACTTGATGGAACGTATACCTATGCAGTTTATTAACCTAAAATCATCCTGCACATAGTCCTGTCCCATAATTTCTGACCAAAATTCAAATTCAAATATCATTTAGGTGTGTAAAACCTCGTACAGTGTGATTAGAGTAATTTGCAATATTTGCATTACAAATTAAAGATATCATGACCGAGCTAACTGGTTTAACAGAGGTGATACAATATAGAAGTACCAATGAACCCTTACAATAGCACTGAATTGTGAACTTACTGGAAGAAGGAGTGGAGCCAGAGTTGTTTCTGAGCCGTCTGGATGCTGTAAGGAAGAGAGCCTCCCGCTGGAGGATAAAAGAGATGTACATCACAACCAAATACATGGGGGAAATCACTAAATGATCAAATGCTGGATCAATCAAGCAATCAGTCAAACACTGATGTTTAGAGGGGGATGATTAAATTCACAAATACGCCAGCAAAAAGCTGCCAAAGTGATCATGCTGGGGCTAACGTTTACTTGTATTTAGTAAAGGTTGTGACTTCTACAACACATGACATATTAAAGAGGACCTCTTATGCTCATTTTCAGGTTCATACTTGGTTTCTGCTACAACATGTTTAAGTGCTTTAATGTTCGAACCAAATTTTTCAGACTCCGCTCCAGCTCCACTGTAACTGGCTTTGTTTCAGGTGAAATGTGTTACTTGGTGCCATCACCACGTCACGGAAGAAAAGGCGGGACTTCAAGCGAGGAAGTTCAGGAGCAGTGTTTCTTTGAGGGAGAGTAACTCCCCTTTGGCGTGGACTTTGGGCTTTGTAACTTTGCAGACCCTTTTACATACACAAAAAACTATATAACACACTAAAGGAAAGGAAAAAAGCACAATAGGTCCTCTTTAACAAATTCATTTTTCAAAGAAAAAAAAAACCTTACTCACCCGGATAGCCTTCTAAACTAGTCCTCACATCTTCAACTGATGGATACAGCTGCAAAAGATCAACCACTTAGCAAATAGTTTTTTATATTCTGATCTTTATCATCTTAAAGTGATGCCAAGCGTGGCAGTAGCACAAAAAGAGAAAAGTCAGTGAGTGAAAAATGCTATTCTCTATTATAGAATAATAATATTAGTAATAGCAGCAGTAATAGAAAACTTATTGTATTCTTTTGTACTATCTTTCTCGTAGCATTTGAATGCTGCATCACACAAGCAACAGACTAAGTCAGGTTTGTGTTGGAGGAACGTACCAAGTGCATGGGGGTGTCTGGGCGATGAGAGGATTTCCCCAGCGTGGTCATGGTGCGCTGAAATTCCCCCGTCAACCATTTGGTTTTATCCAGTCCCATCGAGCCGATGCTGGAGAACTGGCCAATCACAGGCCACGGCTCCTCCCCAGGAACAGGTTCTGTGTGGTCATACAACAGCTAATGAAATAAGAAGAAGAAGAGAGAGATGAGGAAATCCCAGTTAGAAACTACATGGGCATTGTTAAATTTCACAACATTTTACAGTGTAGTCATACCTTTTATTTGTACATTACATTTAGATATTTATCCAATTCACTTGGATATTAGGATGCTGAGACTTGTTCCTAATGGACTGTGTACATGCAAGTAAAATACAAGAGTGTGTTTCTTTGGGAAATGTTGCTAAAATGCAAACCAGGCAAATATGAAGACGGTATGACTGAGGGATGATCAAATCCAACAGCAGGTCTAAAAGTAGATTTTTGCACTGAAATGAACTGATTATAATGAAACTGACATGACTATGAAAGGCAAGAAAAATGCATCTCTGCTTGTTGTAAAAATGTTACATAAAACTATATATAACAAAGAGACAAATTGGAACTACGGGCAGCTACTGTCTTTTGTTTCCTTCCTTGGTTTTTGGACAGCAGTGTGTTATTAACTAGTTAGAGAAGAGAGTAGAGACAAGCAGAGAAATCTTTACCTTCCTCAGCCTCAGGTGGCCCCAGCGCTCCATATCTGAGCCTACGTATCTCCCTGGGGTTGAGCCGACCAAATAAACCCTAATAATAGAAAATATGAGTAGAAGATAGGAGTTAGTCTGGATTTTATATTTACTTACAACTGCAGTGAATGTTGCAGGCCCACATTTAGCAGCAGATGTCTATATTACCTGGTTGAATGGTATTGTTACATCTCATTATTTTCCAGCTTGGCTACTCACATCACTTTCAACAGTAAAGTCTGCATCAATTCTGTGTCAAATGAGTGCATGCCCGCCATACGTGTAACTGTGCATGTTTACCTGGTCTCTGACAGGTCGTGCTCTTTGATTCGTTGGATCCACTCCTCCAGTTCTGGTGCGCGGTACGATGACAGGTACTCCAGCAGGTCCCTCTTAAAGAAGGTCGGTGACTCGCCTGCACTCTCACTGCTGCCCTTTGGTAACCGTGGAAACAGGGGGCTCATCCACATTCTGGTTAGGAAATAATATATTCAGCAACATTGTGGATACTGTGCAACAAATATGACACTGCTGTTTTTCTCAAGTCGGACTATCTTTAGTCAGATTGATGTTTTCGGCCTCAAAACATTTCCTTGGTTACATAAAAGTTTTTTTTTTTTTTTTAAAAAGACAGACAGACTCACCCTTGTGTTTTCTGGTACCAGTCAGCTCTGATGAGGTTGGAGGTCAGGATGATGACTCTGAAGCCTTCCTCATACCACAGCAACATCATCTTCCTGCACAAACACACACAGTTTTCTGCTTTATATAACAACAAAGAGCGCAACCCAAGACCTGAAATATCTATAATGTAGTGTAGCGCTAAATGTAAGTTACAACTGACTGTATCTGCAGGTCAACACACATTAATGTTTAATAATTTAATTCAGACTGTACAGGGAGTTTAAAAAATACTTAAGATAAGTTCTACATTTGTAACGGTTGATAGCAGTGCATCACTAATCAAATCATTGTGATATCTAGTGGTCATAATATCTAGAAAAATAATTTGACTACTACTTTAGCCCTGATCACGCAGGGTTAAGTAAATTCTTTTGTCCACAAATGTCATTCTAATCCATCTAAAAGTTATTGACAAATGTCAGTCTGGACCAAAGTGGTACGACCGACCTTGCCATACATAAAACTGCAACAAAGTGGAAAACTGATCTGATGTGTGAGTAACTACAACAGGTATGACACCAGGCAGGGAAAGAAATGCTTACGTATGGTGAGTTCCAAAAGCAATATCCAGCTTGGCCTGTCAGGGAAAGTCACACACATTAGTCCCATTTAAAGGGAAATACAGAGTCCTTAAAGAACATTCCCATTAACAGGCATTTCCCAGTATGACTACCCTAGAGTCTGTACCTGGCAGAAGCGAACATGTGGAAAAGGCTTAGCCTGCTGCAGCAGCCGGGCTTTGGCCTCCCTCTTATCTCCATGGACGATCAGAACTGGACAATCCCTGTAAACACATCTCCTTTTAATTGCGAGTCACTGTTAAATAAAAGTATAAACTAATCCGTGGCTAGCTGCAGAACTGCACACAACACTAAACTTCTGTTTTAACAAGAGAGCTTGGTAGTTTTCTCCAGTTTATTTATGAGAAAACATCTCACATACAGTAATACAAACCCTAATACACTAGACGGTGCTGCCTTCAGTATAATGTGGACATGAGGAGATTCAAACTAATAAGAAAAAAAATGGGGATATGTTTATGATAATGTGATGGCAGCAAAGAAGAAGTAGATCTTACCTAAACTCTGGTGGGAACTGATTAACCATCCAGGCGATATCAAAGCAGTAGTTAAACTGTGAGGAAAGAGAGTAGACCTGTGTTAACTCCCTCCAACTCTGGTAGGAAGAGTCTACAGCCATGATAGCTGCTAGCTGTGAGAATGTAACTCATGGATGTTTAAAGAAGATGTTCTTGTGATAAATGCTAATATCAGAATGCTCATAATGACAATTTCTTTTTACTTTCTTTACTGCAGCTGCCCTTACAAAGTACGTACTTCTGCATGCAGTATGCATACAATTGGGACATACTACTTCCTCATAAGATTGTATCTTAAAACTTTGACCCTCTTGCTCATATATCCGTTGCATGGAGGATTGTGGGTCAGATTGGCAAGAAAAGCATGCATGGCTTGCATACTGCAAAATGTGACCGGATGTAGTAGGACATCCTGGTATTTTTGGCTTACTGCATTTGATATTTAATATAGATTGGGACATATTAAATCTTTTTTTTTCTGGGATACTAAATAGTATGGATATTGGAACACACAGAAATCCATCCAATAGTTGTTGAGATATTTCAGTCTAGACTAAAGTTGTAAACTCAACTGATCAACTGACAGACATTGCCATCCCTAGAGCCATGCATGGGTAAAAAAACAGCATATAAAATAGTTCCCACAATTCATGTGGTTACTCACCTGAACAGACTCTTTCAGGGTCCCAAACAATGGAGAGAGAATGTCTAAATGAAAGAAAAAAAGTAGAAAGATTACTAGATAAAACTAGTGTATAAAAGACTGATGTGGTCGCTGTACTCCACTGCTATAAAACAGAGAGATCTAGGAAGGCACTGTGCTCATGGTGGATTAAAACTAACTTCATTTTACTGGAGGATCTCTCTACTTATGAGATCACTCTGCTGCCATTTCAGAAAATTACATAACAAAAAGGTGACCAAAGTATTAAACAGACTGACAAACAAGCACAGCCACACTTTGACTCTGTTCCACAAATTCAGACTGGGAGCTTCCCAGTACGACCAGTTGTCACTGAACAATTCTACTGGAGCAATGAGGTGCCTCAAGGAGATTTGGTATTTAAAAGAATGAGTGATAAAGAATGCATGAAGGATTTTAACTTGTAACCTTCTGATCAAAAGCATGATTTTATTGTTATAATGAAACTGTTTGTACCAAATTAAATGCAGCTCCTCTCACCTTTGATGTGCAGCGCTCCACTGTTGTACTTCCTGTCCAGGCCTGTGACTTTGTTGAGGTAAAACCTGTAGGTGTCGTTCAGACGAGGAATACTGGATTCAAAGAAGTCGTCTGGCTCGTCGATGTAGTAGAGGCGACCGTGAGGGCTCGGAGGGCGCTCGTTCTCCACCTTCGGTTTCTTTGTTTTGGGGCTCGGACTGGGAGCCCTCTTACTGACGCTCTTCGCCTTCACATCTCCATCATCATCATCACTATCTGAGAGAGCCCAGCCTGAGCCGTCGGACGCCTCTTTCTTCCGCTTTCCAGCCAAGGACGGACTAGTTTCATACTTCACTGGGTTTAACTGGTTTGTTGCTGCTGACTGTCTGGCCTCAGAGCCAATAACCAGTGAGGATACAGGGGTGTTAGCTGGTTCTGGTTTCACCTCCACAGGTACTGGTTCCAGTTTGGGGCTGGGGGGAGAGGTAGACGGGTGGGAGCTGTGACTGGATACAGCAGGTCGGTGGGGTTTAGATGTTGTAGTCCCAGAAAGAGGAAGAGCCTCATCATCGTCATCACTGCTAGAGATGGTCCACCTGCCATGTTGACTGTCCTGAGACATGCCTGACCAAAGATACAGAGAGGTCAACTATCAGCGGAGCAACAGGATGAGAGCAAACCTGAAGTAAAGCCACTGGTTAGTCCTGCTGGATGTCACAAGCCTGATCTGATGAACGCAGAACTTGGTATAGCTGAATTTTACGATGAATTGACACCACCACCAGCTTGCTATGAGTGTAGAGCTGCAATGATTAATCGATTAGTTGTCAACCATTAAATCAATGGCAACTATTTTGATGATCGATTAATCAGTTTGAGAAAAAAAAAGTCAAAATTCTCTGATTCCAGCTTCTTAAATATGAATATTTTCTGGTTTCTTTATTCCTCTATGACAGTAAACTGAATATCTTTGAGGTGTGGACAAAACAAGATATTTGAGGACGTCATCTTGGTCTTTGGGAAACACTGATCAACATTTGTCACCATTTTATAAACCAAACAACTAATCGATTAATCAAGAAAATAATCAACAGATTAATCAATAATGAAAATAATCTTTAGCTGCTGCAGCCGTATTATGTGTTATACCAAGCATATCAACTGATAGCCATGAAACTATCAGGACAGATATGATTTGAGCCAATTTATTCTACCAATCTGGTGGTGATCTGTGACAATTATAGGCACATCATAGAGATATATTTAAATTTAAATATATTTTTAA
>CAKALG010004026.1:0-14876 GCA_916700815.1 Helicolenus hilgendorfi
AAAATATTTACATACTAACTTAAAATACCAAAAGTGAAAATAATCACTATGCAGAATGGCCCATTTACAAATAATGATCTTATATTAGTGAATTCATTATTGACAATAATTTAATGTTACAGCTGGTAAATGTGGGGGTAATTTTAATTACTTTATATCCTAGTAGTGGATTTTCAACCAGGTATAAGTGAAGTTTTATCTTAACTAATAATACATCATAATTTATTCGGTGATTATTGTTTGTAGTTAATCTCAATATTTGCCTTTAAATTATAGTAGAGATGAAGTATAAAGTAGCAGAAAATAAAAATAAAGCACCTCAAAATTAGTAAAAAAAGTACAGTACTTGAGTAAATGTACTTAGTTACTTTCCACCACTGATTTTCAGATTAACAAAAACAAATGAAACATTATTGAATCAAACTAAAAGTAGCGTTTACATGTTAATACACTGATGCATGTGATGTATTACAATAGTATGATTAAATAAGAAAGGCTACTTTTGCTGATAAAACTTTTACAAAAGTACATGCAGGACTTACTTGTAATGGAGTATTTTTACCGCACTTATTCCCCACTACTCAGCACAAATTACATCAGATGTTTTAGATAAATGTTAAACAATAGATGACTTAAAAAGAAATCATTCCATTTTAGCAGTAAAAATACATACATTGCCTGTTTATTTATATGGATGTTTATAGGAAATCTATTGTTTTTGTCCATACACAATCATTCCACAAGATAAACTTTCTTCTTCCGCACCTTATTTATCCAGAAATGTTGTGACAGAATGATCGAGGAGTAAATCCAGGGGGGATACAGGTGTGACAGCGATACCGTTGTTTTGACAGCATTTTAAGGTAAAGTCACACCTGAATTATTCAGACGTGGCCACTGAAGTCATTGCACACAGACCCCATATGAGCCCTTTGTAAGCCCCGACTGGAAAGAGGAAACAAGAAAGAGGGAAACAAAGAAGTCAAAGAAGAATAGAAAAATCAAGACAGAAAGAGACGGAGATGGTGAAGACAAAAAAACCCAGAAAAAAGCAAAGTAGAAAGAGATAGAAAGACAAAGAGAGAGACATCGAGAGAGCAAGGACTTACAGTGGACTTACTGTAAGTCCTCACCCTGTCACTCTGCTATCCAAGCCTAATGCTGACACCTAAGTGGCCCTCATTAGTCCGTTAGGAGCCACCCTGGTCAGCACGTGTGAGCGAGGTGGAAGCAGATACAGCAGAGGAGGGTGTGCAGGGGTTAAAGTGGGGATTGGCTGGATTTGGTGCAGCGCAGATGTAATCCGCTCTCTCTCTGCTGCTGCTTGAGATTCGACCTTGTGTTTATGAACCTATGCAGAGATTTGTTTCCAAACCTGGAGCTGCTGCATCTTTTGAATTTGTTTCAAGTAACTGTGCTGCCAATTTGCTACAGGACGGCGACACAGTGTGTTGCGGAAGAGAGAGTTTTACATCTGTGTCGCTGTCAAAGCCTTTTACCTTCCTCTGGGGAGGTTTTGGTTTCTTCACTGCTCAGCTTGAGGTCCTGACTGCGTGTTTTAAAGAAACTGTCTTAGCAGCCTTCACACAGGCTACACACATAAAGTGCAGACAAAAGCCTGCAGCTTACACCTGTAAATGTGCCTCGCTGAATCTGCCTGTTGTAATCCCGTGAGCCTCCACAATCCGCCAGCACAAAGGGAATTGATGATAGGGTATTATGGCAATATAGTAAATATGGGCCACCCTTAGAAGTGCCTGAGATGATACATTAACACCGTTTCCCTAAACTGCAACTGTGCCAACACTGAGCTGCTTTTTAGTTTGTAATTAGATGATGGCTTGATAGATCAGTCGCTAGATGAATCGACGTTGTGATTAGGGTTCTTTGTTTGGATTTGAACAGCTTAAAGAATAATTAGAGTTTAGCCAGAATAGTTCTGATTCATTTTTATCACGCAATGCCATTAAAATAATGATGTTCTGCTAAATCTGCATACTTACAAAGTGCAGTAATGATGCCAGTATTACTCTGTAATACCTGCTCATCATGTCCCAGGGTTTTTCTAAATAAAGGTTGCAACAGCATGATTATCACTGATGTCAAATTACCAGTGGGAAACTCTGGAGTCTGAAAAGTGAAGCCAATGCGGAAGTGCCTTAAACTTTCATTCTTTCTAACAGCCAGCAGGGGGTGACTCCTCTGGTTGCAAAAAAAAAGTCAAATTGTATAGAAGTCTATGAGAAAATGAGCCTACTTCTGACTTGATTTATTACCTCAGTAAACACTGTAGACATGAGTTTATGGTTTCAATCGCTAATTCCAAGTCTTCTTCAATACAGCATGATGTTCATTTAGTAAATTATGGTCCCATTTAGAGTCAAATAGACCATAGAACAGGGTATGCTTTATGGCGTGGCTGTCTTGTGATTGACAGGTCGCTACCACGGCGTTGTCCGGTCTGAGAGTTGTTTGTGTTTTTGTCTTATAGCCTAACCCTTTGACAGTGTTTTCAGTTCTTGAGAGTTAATTATAACCTTTTTGATTGCGTAAAAATGTCAGCTACTTCTCAACTCAAACTCAGCAAAAGATCAAGATGGCAACGGTCAAAATGTGGAACTCGAGGGTTCAAAATCCTAGTCCACAAACCAATGGGTGACGTCACAGTGTCTACGTACACAGTCTATGCAAAGTACATACAGTGCTTCCTCATTTTCCTCAGCATATCTTAATATAACATCCATTAGTTTCATACTAGTTACTATGCTACTTGTTTTGAGTTTACATCACGTAAAAGTGATTCAATTCGGCCAGTAAAAGTAAAAGTGGTTAATTAAGTGATTTAGGTGGTTGAACCACATCACTGCAGTGTGAAGCAGACAGAATGTCAATGAGCAGCTTTTTGAAATGTGGTCTGAGATTGGCCACCCACACCCATTGTTTTCTATGTCAGCCCACACACTGGATGCACTTCACCAACTCGTCACGATACGCCACCTTTCTATAGGAAGCCAAAGTCCTGATGTTGCCTCAAAACTTGCCGCATTTCCACATCTGTAACTTCTCTCACTGAGCATTTTTATCATCTGTCTTTCTAAAAGAAATTGTCAGCATACCAAAAAACTACATTTCCCATTAAACCAACACAGCAGCACGTTTTTGGTTTCTTCAGTATCTATGATATCCATCCACATACTCTTCCACCGTTTTTGTAGTAATATCTAGAATACCTTTTGCAAAAATGACGACAGTGTTCGGCTCTCTTTGTTCTGATGTTATTATAGCCATCGCAGCCAATCGAGCTGCCTTTTCAACTCACCTTTTCTGTCGAGCTGCTGACATTTAACCTGCATGGGTCTTGGGTTCATGGGAAACTGTATTATTTTTTTTTTTAATTACCATCCTTATCTATACATATGGACTGAACCACAAAACATACTTTTCAACGTATCCTACACAGAGAACGGCCTCCACACAGAGAGAATATAAACTTTTATGATTTAGGTAACAACATGACCTTTATTCTGCAGAGCAAATTAAAATTTAAGTGGTGATAGTCTGAGAATAACAAAGTTGTCGCTCCATTTTTCATCCAACAAACAGTAGTGTTTCCTTTGCTCGGGTGTATAATGAGTGTTACAGCCGGTGTGGTCACACACTTTCAGGCTTATAGAAAGTAAGTCGACTCAAGAGTGGATTTATTAAAGATCAACATTGATGTGGAGTTACTCATTGGGATTCACCCAGCCGGGCCGGACTAGTTGGTCCCAAGGTGGATTTGCTTTACTAACATTAACTGACAACGCTCATGCAAAATAAGCAGAATTTCGATGAAAGTAACAGCAGCATCAAACAAATCCTGTTGACTTAGATTCAAGATGAGCTCTACTGATACAAACTCATGTCAGCAATAACTTCCAAAAGTATTTAGTACGAGTTCAGTGCCTTCGAATGGCAGGTAAATCCGAGTTACACGGAAACAATGGACGCTTTGCTCTCTGACATCACAACCTCGGGTCAAATGTTTCGGCTGTTTGTCACAAAGTCACCCTGACAAGGAAAGGTCACACACACCCACACACACAACGACGACACACCGCAATCATGCAGGTACGTAGGCATGCGCACACAAAGAGAAGTAGACCCAGAACACACACGGACGCACATGCTTACACACTCTCTCTCTTTCTCTCTCTCGTCCCGGCACAATTGGCGTGTCAAAGTGTCAGAGGAGCATTTGAAAAGCTGCAGTAATAACAGTTAAGGCAGGGCATCAGCGAGACGCAACACTGACACTCTTAACCTGCCTCCATCAACACACACAAACTGCCTCACTGGCAGAGCAACAATTCTCTCACGGCGCTAGTCAAAACAAAGTGCGCTGTTCACACACTCTGCGCCGGCCAAAAAGCTCTCCTCCTCTACACACAATGCTTATTTGTCGTATCCACACAGAGAGCACAAAAACAACATGCTGTTCTCATGGAATCAAAAAGGCCCTCCAAATCCATGTGAAAGCCCTTATTTCCTATTGATTTCACCTGTTAAATCCACTTCCAGCGTGAAGACAAAAAAATGAAGTTTACAAAAGGATTTTCAAGCCCCGAGAAGATTTGGACAGAGCCTGTGAAGAGGCTGCAACTCAATATTGGAAAGACGGTCTTAATAGTTTGTAAATTCACTGTAGAGTTTAGCAGCGTTTTTCAACATCTGGGCTGAGGCCCAGAGGTGAGTCAAGGGGAGATTAAAATGGGCCTTCTGAATCAATCTTGGGATATTGATATAACAAAATATTGGCTGTATGATGTCGCCAAATCTTTTTCGATTCTCCTGAAAGTGCACAGAAGGCTGGATAAAGTATCATGGTGTAAAATCAGGGTGAATTATCTCCAATAAGCCTCCACTATTTCTGGCTACAAGTAGGAAAACACAGATTCTCAAAGAACAAATCTGATGTGTTCCCATTTATCTGTTTTATTCTCTTCTATTCTGTCGTCAGTCTCTTCATCCGCTCTTGCTAAACAGAAAAGATTTACAACCTCTAATCGTTGTAGCAACTCTTGCTTGTGGTTTTCCCCAGACAGCAACCATCTTGTTGTCTCGCTGTCGATGAGTCAAAACAAAACTATATCTCCACCCCATTCAAACAACTAACAAAAAAAACATGCCTGCATAATTTCCACTCTGAAAGATTCATAGGGATATTTTACACCCTCAGTAGGAAGGTTGGTGTAAATGTAGCCCACTGGTGAATGTTTTATGAATCTATATCCCTTTGGTGAGCTGCGCGTGGTAAACTACACGCTGCGAGGATGTAATGAGGGATGATGATAGCCCGGACAAGTCACAAGAGGGTAATGAGGTCTGGCTGGGTGGGAAAGCTTTGGCACCATTAACACGGCTCATGTGAAACACTGATGAATTAAATTGATGCTCAATGGCCAGTTATGCCAGTGATTTAAATGGTTTTAATCTGTTTGCTGCTGTCACATCACAACCATTTTGTATGTTTTACAGTGTAGGGAAGAAAATGGTTAAATCAATTTTAATACACCATCGTGGACAGTATTGGCGTTCCTTTCAAGCATAGGTCAGTCTCCTGTGATAATTTAGTTTAACCATCATTACATCCCAGAAAATGCTTCCTGTAGAGCGATGATTTCGGAATGATTTCGATCTACATCTTGTCAAGGTTAAGTGGAGGAGGTGAAGGACGGTGTAATTATCACCGTGCAGGTTTTCCCTCCAGTCCTCTTCGCTGTCTCTCTCGCCGTCTGCGTTTCCTTTCTCAGCATGACAGAAAGCCCTGCAGGGGGACCTGTCAATCACCGCTGCCACAGTAACACGCACACAACCGCACACAGGGAAGAGAGGCATCATGTAGAAATGTGCACATGTGGGTAGAAACGTTGCTGTGACATGAAAAGAGGTCACACAAAGTATTCAAAACCACACACATGCAGATAAACTCATATATTTGAGTTTGTGCTTTTACTGCAAAAATGTGCAAGAACATGCATGTGCACACATAAAGCAACGGAAATAACAACACACCCGAATGACTCATCATTACACAGCCACTAAGGAAAACTGTAAATGATCTTTTGTTGGTTTGCTGCTGCCTGAGGGGGATTGCAATTGTAATTGGAAATGAAAGTTTCTTAGAAGGAGAGAGCTGCCTGTGAGGCTAACCTGAAGTTCAACGGTCTCTGGAGGTCTGCCCGCTCCACCCACTATGTAAATTAGACAAATAATCAAAATAGAGGAAGTGATAAGGGAGTAGAGTGGCATAATGTTGAGGCGGGACATAAAACACAGTTGGACAGAGGAAGGTAGTTTAATTTGATGAGAGGAACAGAAAGGCGGAACTGTTCAAGCTGCCGCAGGAGAAGGTCACCTTTGAAGAAGGTTCTCTGCAGGTTTAACCTGCTTCTGTTTTCTGCCTGAGACATGGACAGTAGCCTGTCGGCTATTCACAGAGACGCCATCTGCTCTTCATCAGACGGACAGATTCTTGTAATAACCCATCTCAAGTGTCATCCTCCGTTTTTACATAACACCATGCTGCTCTTACGCAGCTGTACTACGGGATGTTGAAGCAAATGTGCAGCTTACGTACGAACAGTTTTCAGCTTTAGTGAAACAGATGGGTGGAGCTTACTACAGCAGAGAAAATGTCAATGCCTCAAACATTATGCTAAGTTTATTTTTAAGCCTTACCTATTTGGCACATCTGTAATAGTCTGTTAATTGTGTTTTTGTTTTGTAGGCCTATTCAAATCACTTAATCTCGGATAAATAGCACAAAACTTTGGGTTGAAAAAAATGTGACTCATACATATTCTATGCATAACATTTGTTTATATGCATAAGCACAGACAGAGAAATTGTAAAACATATGAATATAAATATACGTTTTATGGCTGCAGTATGATTGCCGATATCAGTAAAACAGAAGAAACATCAAGACATATCAAAATTGAATTAAAGCAATAAAGCCAAAGTAAGGTAAGGTAATTTGACAAAGTCATCATGAACCACAAATTTTTACATAACCTTACGTACAACACATTCTCACTCCCAACTCGTCAAATATCGGTTTGGTCAGTGCCCGTCAGCATTGGAGGCCGACGTACGGGGTACTCCTCTTTCGTTACTTTTGGATAGACCATTGATGGCGTGTCAATATATGCACGTTACATGCATACTATCCTTTCAAAATAAACTTCAGTTTTCACAGGAAGTTTAGGTTTAGGTTTAGGCAACACAACCACTTAGTTAGGGTAAGGAAACGGTCGTGGGTGAAGTTAACGTCACTGACTAGCAACTCACGTGACTAGCGACTCACGTGACTGATGATACAGACCAGTCATGTGACTAACGAATCGAAATAAGTCAGCGTTACTTTTAGTTTCACACGGGACATGAACACTGGTCTCTTGGTTGAAAGTCTTGTGTTTGTTTGACCTATCCACCATCACGCCCACTGGCCCTCAGCAGACTCTCACGCTATTAATACTACGACACTTGCTCCGACCGTTGAACAACGCTGCGGGTGGGTTTATATTGGAGTTAGTCGAAAGCCCGGTTTGTCGTGAAAGGGTGGCGGTTTGGCGGTTTGTGAGTGAAACTGGGTTGTTACACAACCTTACTTTTGTTATGTAACTTATGTACACGTCATCAGTTAAGTTCGCAACGTACTTATTTTACATGACAGACGTATTTATTTGAACCCAAAGCACAATCTTTTCCTAAGCCTAACAAAGTACTTTTGTTGCCTAAACCTAACCAAGTAAACCAAAAAACTAAAAAAACCTTTTTGGATGGAAGTTGGAAGTTCATTTTGAAAAGACACTATGCTTGTAACGAGTGGAAACTGACACGCCGTCCCTGACACGTCCAAAACGGTCACTAGAGGGGTACCTAGAGGGTAATAGTTTGAAGCGTATAGGCCACTGACCAAGCGTCTGTATTTCACAAGTTGGGAGTAAGAATGCGTCACAACAACATGTCTGCGCAAAGCACGAAATATCCTGGTAATCCGTTTGATAGTTGTTGAGACATTTCACTGAATGCTAGCCTCTTGGTGGCGCTAGAATAAAAGTCAGGGGATCATCAAAGAACAACATTGCAATCTAAATGAGTAAGATTAATTTGATATTTTAAACTGCTGACAGATAAGTGATGGATTAGAGAGCTATGATACAGTAGTTCAATGCAGAACACTAAGATATGGGTGCAGCGTTGGCACAGACCATTAGCTGTCAAACAAAACCTCCCACGTCGTTATATAAAATATTCCACGCCAGTTCTGTGAGTTGCGTTCAGCTCTACTGGACGTGCATGGTCCGTCTGCCTCTCAAACTTCTTTATGAGTCATATGTCTGTCAATACAAACCGTCAGAGCTACACAACCGTAGCGCGTTAACAACTAGTGCCAAGTATGTTGTAAAAGTCAGCTTCCCATGTTGCTCATGCTGTAGTTTTCAGGTGTTTGTTGTGACTTGCTGCTTTTAAGGACTGTGAAGTCTTAGTGTTGCCTTCAGAGTTTTCAGTGAACGACAGTTTGTGTTTTATCTCACAATTACGTTGATATGCAACTACGATCAAACTGCTAACAACTGCACCAGATGCTAACCAGCAGGTCTGTCTCTTCCTCTGTTAATTGGACTATCAGTGTTTGGATCTTCATGCAAACTGAACAACTGTCATATTTCAGCTTCAACAGCCTTGTCCGAATGTTGAGTGAAATCAGGGTTTTTAAGAGAGATAAATGTTAGTCTGACGTAGATTCAGATCAATTTGACCTCCTTTACATCCACAGGAGATACTTTTGTGATGTGTTTGTTACTTATTTTCTAATGCTGTTTGCAAGCAGTCATGGAAGAAGTATGGAAACTAAGTAAAATACATACGGAAACAACGTAACATAAGTACGAAAAACACATCTCAAGTAAGGGATAATGTACAACCAGCCGGTCATTGTTGTGAGACATTATCTGGGTGCCGCATCACCCTGAAGGGGTTTATTTCACAACAATGACCTGCTAGCTGTACATTATCCCGCTTATTACATGGCTACTTACTTAAAAAATCAATAATTTGACACAAAACCGGTCCGCCAGAGTCCGACATCAGAACTGCGGCCATAGCAACAGTCTGTTATACATAGCAACAGTCTAGTATATAGAAATAAGAGACCGTAGAACGCCACGATGGACCAATCGGAATCAATTATTCAACAAAGCCATGTATTAAACGGCACTAACGTAACTTACAAAACAAAATACCGGTCTCGAACACTTGGCTTCTGGCAGTCTTTCTCGCTTTTTATTCTACGTCACTACCTCTGAGCGTGGCATATTTACATGGATGCGTTAACATTGCAGTCAGTACTGACTACATGGCGTACAAATGACACGCCAAAAGCAAGAACAGCGTCCTTATTGCACGCTAAATGCCCTGCACATTATCGTGTCATTCACATGCCTTTTCATGCGACCTGGCTCCATATGTCATTGTAAAACACTGACAGGGAACATTTTACTGCAACATGAATACTTTCACTTTTCATACTTGTAAGTATATTTTGCTGATAATACCTACATACTTTTACCTAAGGAAGGTTTTGAGTATTTTTACAGTGTGGTATTAGTACTTTTACTTCAGTAAAGATCTGAATATGTCGTCCACCACTGTTTGCGAGTATGGTGTAGTTAGACTAATAGTTGTGTGTGTATATACAGTATATATCACACTAACACAGACCACTAATTCTCAGAGCACGAAGCCTACTGGGTGTATTTTGTATTTTAGTTGTAAAAGCGTAACTTTACTATCTCACAAAGGTCAGGTGAATGCAACGTTATGATTGCGAACAGATTTTGCTGCTGCTGTCAAACTTTACTTGCCAAAATACGGTGCTGTAATCTACACACGGAGGTTGTCAGTCAGTGGTATTTCAAGTAAAGTCGCCTGAGGCCAAAGAGATATTAAACACATTAACCTTTGACAGCTTACACCAAGTACAATCGACACCTGTTGACTTTCAGATATCACAACATTTACGGCTTTTGTTAAGGTGAATCAAGGGCTCGGCTGCCCCAGGGCATGGGAGTTTGTTTTGATTGTTTTTGATCAGTGGAATCTATCAGCATTTCTTCCCTCTTTTGTTTCCCCAGCTGTTGTTTATTCTGTTTTGACCTGAATCATCAGGACGAGCGCCAAGTAAATGACACACACATATCACTCTAATGAAAATCCACATCGCCTCTAACATTTTGAAATGCATCTGGAGCTTCCAGTTTGGCTGCTAATCATGTTCAAGTCCGAAAATCAAACCTGGGAGACAAACACTAAATTAGGGCTGTCAATCGATTAAAATAATGAATAGTGATTAATTGCACATTTTTATCTGTTCAAAATGTACCTTAAAGGGAGATCAAGTATTTAATACTCTTATCAACATGGGAGTGGGCAAATATGCTTGCTTTATGCAAATGTATGTATTTATTTATTATTGGAAATCAATTAACATCATACAACGGTTCGTATGATATCTTACGGAAAGTTATTCCTAATTTTTCGGGCGTTTCCTACGAATGTCCAGCGTCAATTTCCGCCCCAGCCTTTTCAAAATAAAATTCTGTCTCCACATGAAACAACTTAGTTAGGATTAGGCAACAAAACCATATAGTTAGTATTAGGAAAAGATTGTAGTTAAGTTACGCCAAACCGGAAGTGGTTACATCGTACTGGAAGTGGCGTAACTTAAGTACGGAAGTTCCGTGACAAAAACTACTTAGTTATGTTCGGGAGAAGATCGTGGTTTGAGTTAAAATAACACAGGAAGTGCCGTAAGCGCTCTTTATACTTGTTCACAATTACGTGGATTACAAACAAATAGATTTCGTGGGATATATACGAATTACAGTGCATTTACTTTCCGCAGGTATAGCTACGAACGGTGCATGAGAACAGCCTGTCACATTAGTTAATGGCTAAGTTCGCTAATGTGCCAATCTGCCAAAAATGTAATAGTCAAACTGGTGTCAATATTATAATAGTAATAGTCCTTTAAACAAACCAAAAGTCAAATGTAAAAACTTTACTCCACAGTGTGATGATTTGTCTGGTCCAGAGAACTCTTAACAACTCCAGTAACAAATGTCCACGTCTCCATTTAACAAGTGTTTTTCCCTCTTGACATTCACTTCCACGTCTCTGGTGTCAAACTTGTCCTTTAATTTCCCTGAAAACATATATGTCTATATGCATCTTTCACCCTTAAAAAAGTTCCAGTCTCCTTTAATTGACTCGTCCGCAAGACGGGCTGTCACGTCTGTGTCTCTTAACAACCACATCCCCAATTCACCCACCGGAGGATAATGGCCAGGAGGAAAGGTGCCTTTAGGTGCCTCCGAGCCCTCTCCTTCCTGCTACCTTGGCCTGATTAAAACAATTGAGGGGGAACACGCGGGGTACTTGACCCAAACGGTGTATCGTACCAAATTGCTTTTGTTAGGTGAACCCGGCGCTACGCCTGGCCTGCCTATCTGCCCGTGTCCAGAGGGGATTTGAGATGCATATACATGAGCGCTGCAGGCTGGGAGGGGAGTCAGGTGGAGTTCTGGAGACCAATTTAGGCCTGTTGGGAGAGGTGAGGAGGACAAAGGAGAATGGAGGAGAGGGCAGGAGGCGAACCTAATAGAGCTTCCTGCTAACAAGCCCCATCTCTGGGCTTTAAGTATGATGTCACCACATCTTCTCCTCCTCTTCCAGCAACGCTCACTGCTTGCCTCTGCATAATTCTCATTTTGTTACGCTGTTATGCTGCTTTTTCGCCTTTTCTCCTTTCACGCCAATTTGGATGGGCAGCAGTGAGTTAAAGACTTTTTCCTCTGTCTGCCTCATTTGTGGAGGCGTAGAACAGGACAGGTTCTGGTGTTTGTTTGCATGTTTGTGTGTGTCTTTGTCAGACAGGTGCTTTGTTAAGCTGCTGCCAATCATCATCTGGGTTGTCTTCCCCTCCCGAGGGCCTGAGTTGTTTTTTCTCCTTCCACGCACCGTTTGTTCGCGAGTGTAACCAAAAAAAGCAGCAGACAGGTTCAGGAGAGGAGATTACATCTCTAAGTTTTCTTTTCCTTTTTGACATTTCACATGCGTCCCACGCTGCAGACAGTCAGAGCAGTTTATTAAGGTGGGGTTCCTCATAGCAGCGCTCCGGGCCTGGTAGGTAACAGGTCAAAAAGTTTGCCTCAGGCAGTGTCTACCTGTTAAACAAAGACAAATCTTTTACAGGTGTTTTTACCTAATTTGACTAAAGGAAGCAAAGTCACATCTCTTGTTCTGTATGTGGGAACTTTTGGTTTTGTTTTATTATAAATACCAGAGTAACAGAATGGAAAAGAAAGCACCACATTTGTTGCCGTGTAAAGACACTTTTAGGCATATAAAAGCTATTATAATATGTGCTCCATGTTAAAGTTAAGATGTTAGAATCGGTTTCAGTAATGTTGTCAAATCTCTCATGTAGCAGTCAGCCCTTGATCGCTATTTTGTGATTTTTTTTGTGTCAGATAAGAATGATAACTGATCGGAGTGAACAGCTTGGCTTTGTGATTTTGCACGCATTAACGCAATTGATATTTCAGAGGTCGTAGCGGGCTCAATTTTAAAGCTAGAGTGAAGATACTGGTATGAAACTACAATACCTAAGGAGTCCATCGGTACCAACTACGTCATACTAGCCTGTCGGAAAGGATAAATAATGCTACAAACTTACGCTCAATTTTGGCGAGGAAAAACTGGCATGGCCAAGGGGTCTCTTGACCTCTGACCTCAAGATATGTGAATGAAATTGAGTCTCCCCTTTACAGAAATGCCCACTTTATGATAATCACATGCAGTTTAGGGCAAGTCATAGTCAAGTGTTGATAAGAGCATTAAATACATAGCAAATCTCCCTTTAAGGTACATTTTGAACAGATGACAAATGTGTGTCACATCACGAAAGTGACAAATATGTTAACCATTTTCATGGCAATCCATCCAACTGTTGTTATATTATATTTCAGTCTGGATCAAAGTGGTGGACCGACCAACTGATGCTGCTTGCGTGCATGGCAAAATATTCCCAGCATGCACCCCAGCCTGCCAACCCAGAGGGACACCAAAAATTGGGGGCAAATTCAAATGCAAAACCCCCTTTGACCCCATAAAACCTCTTGAACATGAAGAGCTGCTTAAATTGAGTTGTGTTACCACTTGATCATTCAGGAGATGTCTTGTCAGACATGGAGGGTTAAACTGAAGGCTTGTGTCCTTGTCAATCAAAGCGGCGTGAGACGAACATCTCTGTCAAAAATCAACTCTATCCCCCTCCCTCCGTCCCACCGCGCCGCTGCCGCGCTCTCATTTTGACATCTGTGTTAAACAAGGTCTCCGACAAATCCTCCCTCTGCAGGCTTAGAGCAGCTACCTAGGGAAATCACAGCTGTCTGGGTGTGTGATTGTGTGTACGCATGTGTCATACATATCCATGATGCCACTGCTCCTCTGACAACATGCGTGTGTATGTCAGCAGCATCCGATATGCTTTGGTGTAACGACTCCTGGGGGTAATTGACAGGCTCGGGCTCCCTTGTTTAGGCCGGTCTCAGGGGGGACAGTTAGGCTGCCTGCGCTCAAAATCGCGGACCTCCACTCATGGAGAATGCATAGAGGGATCTCTGGTGTATCTGCGGATTAGCTGCGTTGTAAAGGGCAAGGGGGCAAATAAGGCCACAGCAGGTGAAGTTATTTGTCATGCTTTAAGTGTGTGTGTTTGTAAGTTTCTACAAACTGCACTGAGCACACCATGTAGAAATAGTATCAGTAATTATGACTGAAAATTTGAAAATGAATAGTCAAAAATGTATGACAATTTAGTATAATAGTTGCAGGATTTTTCCTTTTTCCGTTAGTCAAACTATTCCCTCTTTCTGAACCAGCCCATTCTTATTCCCAGGACATCAAATACCGACACTTTGTCACGGCCGTCAGTGTTCGATACTGCCACACAAGGCACCCTTTAGCGTCAGTATGAGCAGCCCATTCTCATTCCCAGGGCGTCAAATACCGACACTTTGTCACGGCCGTTGGCGTTCGATACACGGCAACAGTAAGCGCACGGGGAAAGTGCTGTGGTGACGTAGTTTTAAGGGCGAGAGGGGAGACAACCTTGCCCAGCCGCTGGATTATCGTGATGTCACGAGATCACGTGAGAATCGCTGTATCAATTGACACATGAAAATCTATCTCGTTAGGGTTCAAGTAATGCGTTTGGACCAGTCAGCGTCCTGTGAGGAGCTACTGCAGCTACGCGTGTGGCTAAGGTGTTTGAGACCTGTGACCATAGCGTCAGATGACTCGGCGAGGCGACTGTCCGTTCTAAACAAAAGTTATTTTAAAGTTCCCTTAGTGACGTGTTTTTAAGTGGCATTTGTTACGTGATGTTACCCTGTTTTGTACGTGTTTTACTTAGTTTACATACTTATTTTTAGCCCAACCATGATGTTTTTGCTAAACATAACTAAGTGGTTTTGTTACCTTAACCTAACTGTGGAGGTAAAAATGACACACGAAAAGCCTAAAATGCATCCTCCTGACACACGTAATGGCCTTGTAATGTTGTGCTATTTGTACGCCATTCCATGAGATCAGGTTGCATAAACACAGATTTAGAAAACAGGAAAAGAGAATACTAAACAGAGAGTCTACTGTCTGTCCTCTCCCGTTGTTCTTCTCTCTATTTCCTCAGTGATGCTTCCCACCCACCGTCAGGCAGTCATGACCCAACCTGCGGCAGCGGCGCTGACTTGGTGGGTCTCTGCCTG
>CAKALG010004027.1:0-19720 GCA_916700815.1 Helicolenus hilgendorfi
AATCACCAAGTGCTGCACTCACTAGCTGCCATTTAGATGTCTATCTGCTGGGGGAACAAACTGGCAGGCTTCCTCTCCGGCGTCGCTCAAAGCAAGCTTCACTCTGTGGGTTCGTGGCTGCCGAGGGACGGGACACCAGCCACTAAAAAAATAATTTCTGGACGGCAGTTATCCCACTTCATCTCCACTGATGGAATTTGGTCTTAAACTGTTAATAACTTGCACAAAATTGTGGCTGGCGAGTTGGCTCAGTAACCAAATGATATCAAATTTAATTAAATCACAGATTATATGCAGCAATTTCATGCAAAGTGCTTTTCAAGCATAATTAAAACCAGCTCAGAGTCATAAAAACAGACAGAAAAAAGGTGTTTAACATATTAAAGGAAATCTAGAACAAGACCGCTCAAGTCTGGCTTCTCTTGGCTTCCTTGTGACCTTTGCATGATTTCTGGCATCGACTTGGTACCAAACCATTGGTTCTCGTGACATCCCTACTAACTGAATCATCTTCTTTTACCTAATTTAAAGGGGACATATTGTGCAAAACTAAGTACGTTTACTAATCAATATTTTTAGATGAACTGTGAATCTAATGACTGCATGTAATGTTAAAGGTTAATGCTCTTCTAGTTATCCCTGTTCTGGTTCAGCCTCAGTGTTGTCTGATAAACCCGCTGAACACTACGTACTCAGCAGCAAACAGCAGACAGACTCAGTTAGAGACAAGCTGGTGAACAAAGTGGAGCAAAGTGCAGCTAAAGAGACAAATATTTCCTTCAGGAGGTGGTGGAGACCAAATACAGAGCAAAAAGAGAGAGAATATTGGACTTAAATTCATCAGGTGACACAAACGCAACTCCAATGAGATGATCATATTACCCTGTGTTTGCTGGATGTGGAAATAAGCTTGTGAAACGTTTTCCAGAACAACTTTATAAGGTGATAATAAGTCATGACTGTGTCTGGCGCCTTGTTTTTGGAGTTCCTCTGCCCCCTAATGGTAAAAAATAAAGATTACTGCAGCTTTAGAGCACACTCAACGCTCAGCTCTCTACATGCTTATAAATATAAAGTTAATGGTTGTGCCCGTTCACATAGCTCTGCCCCCGTCTTACCAGTCGTCGCCGTGGGCCGACTCGACTCTGCAGCCATCTGTCCACACACAGCTGTGATGCTGAACTCGGTGATGCTCCGTTATTTCCCCGTGTGGCTCCATTCAGTGTCCAATAAACCAAAGCTGCAGGGCATCAAGTGCAATTCCACTGTGTGTAAACAGGGCTTCGGCTATTACTGCTCAGCAACAACATGTTGTTCAGGAGCTAAACACGTCGTCAAGGGGAAGATTAAAAAGTTTTTCCTTCTGTCACGGTTTGTCAGTTTATTGAACTCTGGAAAAGAATCCAGCTCCTGTCTTCAAGTGTTTTTTGCCGTCCTTCATACGATCCACACTCACGATTCACCAATGTAGTATCCTCTAAGTATCCTCATTAAAGTTGTCAACCGATTAAAATAGTTAATCGTGATTAATCGCAAATGAATGTAGTATTTAATACTCTTATCAACATGTGAGTGGGCAAATATGCTGCTTTATGCAAATATATGTATATATTTATTATTGGAAATCAGTAAACAACACAAAACAATGACATATATTGTCCAGAAAACCTCACAGGTCCTGCATTTAGCATAAAAAATATGTTCAACATCATAATATGGCAAACTGCCTCACCAAAATTAAGTGCTAGTTTGGAGCGTTATTTAGCTTCCTTTGTGAAGCTAGTATGACATGGTTGGTACCAATAGATTAATTTTCTAGTTTCATATGATACCAGTATCTTCACTCTAGCTTTAAAACTGATACAACCTAAAAATCACAAGTTGTGTTAATGTGCTAAAGAAATTAGTGGCGTTAAAATGAATTTGCGTTTACTTGTTATTATTGCGTTAACAAATACAATTTACAACCCTAAAAAAAAAAAATGAAATAGATTATGCGACTATCGTCTCGTCTTAAAACTATATATTTCCCCTTGTCTTAACCGTCGTTTGTAGTAGTGGTAGTAACGTTACTACCAGCGATCTCTTCGAAGAATGATCGAATAGTTCCCAGTGATTATCAAATAGTATTGAGAACATCCTGAATGGTTTTGATGACTCGCTGTGACGTGGCTACCTGGCTGGATGTTCAGACAGTCCCACTGGGAAGCCCCTGGTGGTCCTTATTGAGTTAGCGGGGTCTGTACTGGTCTTAAGTAGAGGTGTCCACCCGTTGTAGGTGTTGGTCCAGAGTGCTCCCTGGACTTTTTAATGGATTAAACGGCAGCTGAAAGTTTTCTTTAAATTTTTTCCAGTTAGAGGGAAGCGTTAAAGTTTGGTTTCTCTTTTGGAGTGGCGTTTGTTGGGACGCAGTGCACTTTACCTGATGTTCTTACTGGGAAATAAGTAGTCACCTTAAATTGACTCCCATCACCCGCGTACTTGACTGTGTTCCCCATGCAGTTTGCCTTGTAGCTCCAGCAAAGTCTCAGACGGATCAAACTTAATATTCTGGGCATGCACATAGCCTCCGTCAAAACTAGATTGGGTTTCTGAATCCTATAAATACTTTATGAAACCATGTTTGCATTTACAGAGTGCAGTAAAAAAAGAGTTTCTTCCAACTGTGTGGCTCTGTGACAGTTTAGGAGACTTGCTGCCTTTTTCATCATACTGGGCTGAAATTGATTTGTTAAGGCCTGCAGTGTTTGTCTGACTGGCACGCCGGAGAACGTGGACTTTTTTTTGGTGGAAGTGGAGGTTTTGTGGACGGAGCCGGGCTAGACTGTACATGCTCAGAATGCAAACCAGGCTGACAGACGGACAGACGGAGACAAAGACGCTGGAAGAGAGGAATAAAAAGAGGAATGAAAAGACTGAAGTTGTCTACATGTACACGTACAACTCAACCTTTAACACCAAAGATTGATCCAACAACCATAAAAAACGTTTATCTGAAGCTAAACACTGGTGTCGAGCAGCTAAAAAACCCTCCGAACATCCAAGTTGATAGATAAAAAAAACACAGAGAGAACACATCTCTGATTGATAAATGACTTCCAGTTAACCAGGGTTGGCTGATATTACTACATATACTGTTTGTTGACAGTAGAAATGTTGCTCTAGTGTTTACTCCGGCTTCTCTCCCTCTGATATCTCCAGTTGCTTAGTGATGCGTGAAGTACCTTAATTTGTCAGTTAGTTCATTTACTATATCAGCTAAAATAAACATTACCATGTGGTAATTAAATTTTTAAACAGTTTGTCAATTGCATTTCCTGTCACAATATAACAGTATATATAAATTTACATCAAAATGTTAGGCTGCAACTAAGGATTACATTAATCATCGACTAATCTGATGATTATTTATACAACAAACCAAGGTGACAGCTTCAAACTGCTTGTTTTGTTTGACCAACAGTCCAAATCCCAAAGATATTCAGTTTTCAGCGCTGTAAATCAATTAAAATATTTAATCTTGATAAATTGCATTGATTGTCCATAGTTAATCACAATTAATCGCACATTATTTATCTGTTCAAAATGTACCTTAAAGGGAGGTTTGTCGAGTATTTCATACTCTTATCAACATGGGAGTGGACAAATATGCTGCTTTATTCAAATGTATGTACAGTATATATTTATTATTGGAAATCAAAAGATTCAAATTAATTCCTTTTAGACCTTTAAAAACAAACTTCCCGTGAGCGGCAGCGGGAGATTGTTGTTTGCCTGATCCTGTTTAAATCGATGTAAAATAAAAACCATAATAGCTTGAGCGTTATTTCTTCTTGCAGCAGAAAGCTAAGGCTTCGGTCTTTCGCATCATCTTGTACTTCCACGATGACGTCATTACATTACATGCAAAACCTAATGAAAATTACAATTTTTACATTCACATATCTGGAGGTCAGAGGTTAAGGGACCCCTTTGAAAATGGCCATGACAGTTTTTCCTCAGCAAAATTTAGTGTAGAGCGTTATTTAGCCTCCTTTCGTGACAAGCTAGTATGACATGGTTGGTACCGATGGATTCATTAGGTTTTTTCTAGTTTCATATGATACCAGTATCTTGATGTAGATGTAGAGCGAGAAACAAAAGAAGAATAAGAAGAAAGAATTGGAAGCAGATATGAGGAGAGTAAAGACGGCCGCAGGCTGAAGAAGCAGATTAGTGTTTCTCCAGCGTGAGAGCGGCGCTTCACCTGGACGGATGACTCATTTAGGGATCGGTTTCAACAAAAGGCCAAGTTCACAGACAGGTGAGGAAGAAAACCTGCACACAATTAACCTCTGCAGCACCTGAAACCTCACAGCCTCACCGCAGCAGCTCGCAGTGCCTCACCTCCATTTAAAGGCTAATACAGTTTTTTAGTATTTATGAAAACTTAATTAGCTTTTTTTATTTCATTCAAGAATCCTAAAGGAAGCCCTCAGAAAAAAGAAATGTACTTCAAGTTTATTTTACAAAGTAAACTTAAGTATATTCAAGTATACTCCCAAGTATACTAATATCAATATACTAGTAGTAAACTTGTAAGTGTACTACTTCCATACTTCTTGGGACTAAATTGCCTAACTTTTTAGTTTATAAAAATGTACTTTTAAGTATACTTTAAATGTAAAAGTAGTAAACTTTGAGTACACAACTAGTTTACATCCAAGTTTTATTTTGTACTGCAACTATAATATGAACTATACTACTCTGTGTGTGATCTGATAGGTATTCTATTAGTTATATGCTTGTAGCTAGCGTCACTAACACTTACCTTTCTATATGTTTCCTTTCTAAGTGCCGATAAAAGTTTTACGTGCTCCCAGCCATCTCAGTCGGTGTTGCATTGCAGAATTTACAATGTTTTCTTTTGGACGATGGTTTGCAGATGAACACTTTGTGGTTTAGGCAGCCAGGTTTTATTACCAAAGAATTGCTTCTTCTCCTGTCTCTGGTGTTCACTGTCTTGGAGTGAGTGTGAAGGAAGGCGTGGAGGGGTGACAGCCGTTAACAGTAGCAGAAATGTCAAATTAAAAATGAGTCAAGTTATTGCATTTGAAGCCGGAAGTTTTGTGTCCAATCAAAGTAATGATGTTAACAAATAAATCTGACAATGCACCTGTAATTTAGTGACGTCCCCGCAGTTTCTGGTCTTGAAATAAAATCCTGAGTCCTCTTCGTCCGAGACTAAGACAAGACGAGAGTAAAAATGCAATTGATTCCAAGACGACACTGAGACCTTCATATGGTGGTCTTGAGACCGGTCTCGAGACCAAGAAGACGGATCTTGAATACTATCATGCTGCCATCGGGAGAAATTTGGGGTTCAGTGTCCTGCCTAACGGACATTTTGACATGTGGGCTGTGATCAGTAGACGACCCGCTCTACCTCCTGAACCACAGCCACAGCAAACGCTAGTTTTTCTGTCACCTGAATGTTGATTTTAAACTCTTAATTTGTTTCTGCTTGCAGAGGACGGTGCCCTCGGGTCAGAGCGCCCTGGTTCTGCAGCCTCTGCTGTCGGATACAGAGTACAAAATCGCCATCACTCCTGTTTACACTGAAGGAGACGGGCCGACGGCGTCGCGAATGGCACGAACACGTGAGTCATATTCATGTTTGGTTTTAGTGCCTTACCGAATGTCATTTATTTACATTCAAAGTTTCTGTTGAGGTTTTCCAGTGAAGCTTTGAATGTCTGTCATCATATTGTATGATGTCATCACCCTAAAAATGAAAGTAATTTTAGTCATGTAAGGGATAATGTACAACAAGCTCGTGAAATATACCCTGATAGGGCGATGCGGCAGCAGTTTATTTCACAACAATGACCGGCTAGCTGTACATTATCCTGCTTATTACACGGCTACTTAGTTAAGAAATTAATAATTTGATACAAAAACGGTCCTCCAGAGTCCGACATCAGAACTGCGCCCTTAGCTACTGTCTGTTATAAATAGCAATGGTCTGCGATAAAGAAATAACAGACCGTAGAACGCCGTGATTGACCAATCAGAATTGAGTATTTAAAAGAGCTGTGTAATAAATGAATGTAAACTCAGTAGAGAGGAGCACTTTGCTTTCTTTCCACCTCCACCCTCCCTCTGTCTCTGTGCGGCTCATTACATTCAACACAACTTCAGGAGAGTTAAAAGAGATAGCAACCTGTCCTGGTAGCCCGATGTTCAACATCCATTTCCTTTACTGTGGAGCTGAAGACAGAAATATGTCGGAAGCGTTCTTTTCCCTTTTGTTAAATGTGACTGATGGCTGCTGAGAATGCACCAGCGAGAGGCTAATGATTTCCTCTGCCGCCGAGCGCATCGCAGAACAAACACTCGACTGTGAGCGAGGAGGAAACGCTAAATTCAAGCCATTCATCTTTCCACTCCGTCCCATCATGTCTCCCCGTGCAGCGCATTACACACATTAGCAGAAGCTAACGACGTTCTGCGGTTTTTAAACGGCGGGGCCTCCGACACCCGCCGATGATGAATGGTTCCTGTTAGAGAGTGAGGGATGAGATGATCGCCCAGGGAGGAGCGACAGGCAACGCTGAGAGGCGGGGGGATGATTGGGTTTTCTAGAGTGAAGATAGATGATGTGACAGAGGGAGCCGCTGTAATCTGGGGATTTGAACCCATGAGGGATGGGGTGAATGCCGAGGGAGGCGGTACAGGGAATGCAGAGAGGATGATTGGGTTTTAAGCCTCAAACTGAAGATAGATAATGTGACAGAAGAGGCAGAATAATAATCTGAGGTGTGGGGGCGAATACAGAGAGAATGACAGAGAGTTGTGAGTGGACGAAGAAAGAGAAGAACAGGTAATGTGATGGATGAGTTGATCACTGAGGGAGGTACGACTTGAATTTTGAATCTTGCGACCGGTTTAATCTGGAGATTTGAAGTGATGAATAATAAGATGATGTCTCTCAGGTGTAAAACTGAGGCTATTTGTATTTTTTTTTTTTATTCTAAAAATGATTCTGATGAGGAGAGGGGGATTTGAGTGAGAGATGAGTTCGTTCATCAGTGAGGGTAAAGCTGGACATACACTGTACGATGTTAGAAATATTGTAGTGTACTTCCTGCTAGGCCAAAGAGACTGAGCCAAAGCTCACGATTTATGTGCTCGCACTGTACAGTCCGATTGTCAATTTGTCCGACTGTCCAACGGCCAGTCGGGAGGAGTTAATCAATCCTTGGTCCCCCCTGTACACTGCACGGCAAACGACGCCAAGCTGAAATTTCGGAAAGAGAGATAACTGGTTGCTCTGTATATTCTACAGCAAGACAAAACGTCTCGGGTGCTCTTGCAAAACGGGGAAATAAATCCGGATAGACAGGAAGGCAATCATTACAAAGCCAACATGTTTCGACCACTGTAGGTCTTCGGTTTTTAAGTCTCCTCGGTGAAAGTCTGGTATTTTTGCACGACCTCCTCCCTAGGCTGTCGCTCTTTATACTTCCTGATTCACGATTACGTGGATTACACTAGATTGATTTTATAGGATATATATGAGTTACAGTGCATTACTTTTTGTAGGTACAGCTACGAACGGTGTACGAGACCAGACTGCAGTGGCACATGATCATACTGTATGATTTGGCTGCAGGACTTTAACCTATATTGTGATTGAATATTCCTACCCAAGAGGATGCAGGAACTACAGCCCCTAAGCAAAACTGAAGCAAACTCTGTGCACTCAGAAAGCAGAATCGGTGCCAGAGTTCCTAAAAGTGTTGAGGTGGTTGACTGGTCTGGTCATTAAATCTCCAGTTCCTTATTACCGCGAGGCCTGAAGGGTGAAGACACAGTGGGACGAATGTCAGAAAGAGTTTATAGCGTGATGGTAATTTTCTCAGGACCAGTGAGGACACACTGAAGATGGATAATGCAACAGAAGAGGCGGGTGTAATGTGGGGATTTGAACATGCGAGGGTGCAGCACATACTGAGAAGGGGGGGATTTGTGGCTGAAAGTAGAGAGCATGATTGGCTTTTTAATGGTGAGCGACCACAGAAGGTGAAGAGGGAAAATGAGGCAGAAGAGCCGGTGTAATCTGGAGGTTTCACTTGGTGAAATGGTGAGAGGGATGGATACTCAGCGACATGGAGAGAATGATGGAAGGGTTTTTAGCATTTTAAATGTGCATCAGAACGACCGGCAGATTCACTCGGGGATTTAGACCTGAAGAAGTTTCCCATTAACCGAAGAAGATTTGAATCAGGGGGAACAGAACAGACTGCAGAGACGTTAGTTGCAGAAGCACTGAATTCTGTCTCAATTTATATCATTTATTTCTCCCTGTTTTTTTTTTATTTCACTTAAGAACAAAATCAAATAGTAACATCAGCAAACCAAGCCTATTGTGACAATAATATCTAGACCTTATGGGGCTGCCCCCTCTGAGGCAATTAGTCGACTAATCGGTCGTTTTGGTCTTAGTCGACAAAGATTTCTTTAGTTGATTAGTTGATTAATCAGTCATTTTAGTTGATTAAACTAAGATTTCTTTATTTGATTAGTCAACTGATCGGTCATTTGGTCTTAGTCGACTAAGATTTCTTTAGTTGATTATTTGATTAATCGGTTATTTTGGTCTTGATCGACTAAGATTTCTTTAGTCAATTAGTCGACTAATCGGTCGTTTTGGTCTTAGTCAACTAAGATTTCTTTAGTCAATTAGTCGACTATGACTTTTTTAGTCGATTAGTTGACTAATTAGTCGTTTTGGTCTTGATCGACTAAGTTTTTTTTAGTCGATTAGTTGATTAAACTAAGATTTCTTTATTCGATTAGTCAACTAGTCGGTCATTTGGTCTTAGTCAACTAAGATTTCTTTAGTCGATTAGTCAACTAATCGGTCGTTTTGATCTTGGTTGACTAAAATTTCTTAAGTCCATTAGTCGAGTAATCAGTCGTTTTGGTCTTAATCTACTGAGATTTCAGATTCAATCGGGAATTTAGACCTGAAAAAGCTTCCCGTTAACTAAAGCAGATTTGAATCAGGAGGAACAGAACGGACTCTAGAGACGTTAGAAATGCGTTCGAGTGCACAGATTGGGTTGAAAATCAAATATACCATTAATCCCATCCTGCCATTAGTTTCTAAAGTCCTGTCCCGGTTGTCAGTGATAACTCCTCTGGGTTTAATATCTCCCACAGACTAATTCAACTGTACACTCAGTAACAGCAAAGGGACATTTCTCACTGCGCTGACTGTTGAAATTCTATTAAGTGTTATCAAATGTTATCCTTCTCTGACTCTTCCTCATTATCTTCCTTTCGCCAACTCGGTTTCTGTCCCTCCAGCTTTCTCGCCGTACGTTTCTCTCTCTGCTGTGTGATGACAGTTTCCTTTCATCACTCTGACATGCCGACAATTACATCTGTGGAAAGTATTTAATTAATAGATATTCAATTTGATTTACTTTGTAACAATGTTGTATTTTATTATGCAAAGATTGTTTTGTTTCGCTTTTTTTCCCCCTCATTCCCTGTCCTTAAACCTTTTTCTGTTTTGCTTTTTAATTTAATTTGTTTCTTGTGTCTTCCCCTCTCCACCTCCTGTCTCGCTCTCGTCTCTTTTTATCTGGATTTTTCTCTCTTTCTGTAATCTTCCCGCAATGTTTCTTGCTCTCATTTCTATTTTTCATATCCCTGTCCCTGGTTCTAGTCCAGATGGAGGTCCTTGTTGCATGTCACTCATCTCTTTATTACCATAGTGCAATACATGTGCATCAAAACGGTCAACTGAATTCCTTTAAAAAGCACCATTAACCCTCAATACCTGACCCACAATAGACCTGTTTCTGTCTTTTTTAGGGAGGTACAAAGGGGGGGAGATAGCAGGTCAACAGTAGATGTCACATAGAAGTGGTGTACATCATCTGAAAGCTGGGAACCTGAAGATTAATTTGAGAAGCAGCTCTTGATTAAAATACATTGTGAAACTGTATAAGGGCTTAGAACATTATCATGTATATGATGGTCATCCCGATGCTCTATAATGTCTCATAAGTTGTTGCAGCAATTTTTGGGTTGATACCATTTGTTACACAGATTTGGTGCTAAATTTAACCATTTGTTACCACTTGAGAATTGATAAGAATGATCAATAATCCCTCCAAAATACCACATTAAGACACCAAGACCTTGAGGAACATCACAGAAAAAGCCATGCTGTGATTTGGTATCAAAAACTTTTGACATTTGGAGATTTCTGCAAGAATTGCATTTTTTTGGCGAGTGGATGATGAGCATTTCTGTTGTGTAAACTGCTCAGAAACCCCATCTATCCTCTGAATGCTCTAGGTCTCTATTTTGTGGCTGTAAAATTTCATGAGGCTGTGATTATCCTAGAGGTCACCACAAGGTCGTTTTATACAGTGAGGTCGAATTTAAAAAAATGGGTCTCACTACAATGAAATGTCTCCTATGGGGCTTAACATCATCACACATGAATACAGTTGGGCTCATTGGATCCACAAGAGTCTCAGCCTTACATTGACACCCAAGTTATGTAGTTCAAGACTGTTTAGGGACCCCAGTATGCAGAAATATTCAAACACACCATTTTAGAATATGAGAAAATAACACATTTGTACTGCATTCAAATAACTGCCTGTGATTATCATAAAGTCTGTAAAGGAGAGACTCGCGCTACTGCTACAGCCCCTGAAAGACAGACATTTTTAATACAAATATAAGACCTGTTTGTTATTTTTTCCCCTCAGTTCCTCTGTCGGCTCCTAAGAACCTGCGGGTATCAGAGGAATGGTACAACCGCTTCAGGATCAGCTGGGACGTTCCACCTTCTCCCACCATGGGCTACCGGGTCGTCTACCAGCCTGTCTCTGGTAATCAACACACACAAGCTGCGTCAGTCACATTAGACCACAGTTTACTCATTGATTTCAAATATTACTGATTGCACACAATATATAAACACTATTAATCTTTTTAGGAAACTGACACAACCTGAAATTCAATTGTCAGTCTCTTAAAAACTTGGATGATTCTGTCTTTGACAATTCTAAAGTCCTCTTAAACACAACTAGAGGATACACTGCTTATTACACACAACAATGTATTTATGTTAGATTGAACATTTTAAGTGTTTTTGGGACACACCAATAATCATCATCTTCATCATACATCAGAGCTGTTAAGATGACTCATAAGTAGCGACTGTTCATGCCAACCTCATTTTATTATCTAATTATAGATCAAGGAATCTCTGCTAGTCTGTCTCTATATACGTATGTGTGTCCTTCGCATATCTCAAGAACCGCTCATCCGATATACTTCACACTTGGCGGGTGTATTGCTGGGCACCATAGGGAGTGCAGTGTCAAATTTGGTTTACCACCACTAATTTCTTTAACGCGTTAACGCAAGTTTAAATTTTTAGGTTGTAGTGGGCTCAGTTTTAAAGCTAGAGTAAAGACACTGGTATCTAAGGAAACCATTGGTACCAACCATTTCATACTAGCTTGTCGTGAAGGAGGTTAAATAACTCTGCAAACATTACGCAACATTTTCGCGAGGAAATACTGTCATGGCCATTTTCAAAGGCGTTTACCATCCTCTTTTCCTTCAGTAGTTCTTCCTTACGAAATTCTAATAAATTATGTGTATTATCACTAGAACTGTCAAAGTTAACGCGATGATAACATGTTAATGCAAATTTCTTTTAAAGTCACTAATTTTATTTCACGCTTTAATACAACTTATGATTTTTAGGTTGTAGTGGGCTCTGTTTTGGCGACGAAAAACTGCCATGATTTATGATAATCACATGCAGTTTGGGGCAAGTCAGCACAAAGCAAAAATCCTACCCGAGGGGATACAGGAAATACACTTTAATGGTATCCGTTATTCTGTTTTCTCTGATTCTAAATACTAATGAATCTAAACACAAACCCAATAAAAAGCTTTTCTCATTTAATATATCTTGGAAACAAATAAAATATTACAGACACATTTTCCCTGCAGATTCTTTTATATTCTTCCTCCACTCGTACTGGTAGTTATCTTCCATCCTCTCCTCCTCACTGGAATTGAAGCTAATGATCATCTCTGAACTCACTAACCCCCCCTCCTCTCTCTGCAGCTCCTGGACCAGCCCTGGAGACCTTCGTGGGAGAGGACGTGAACACCATGCTGATCGTCAACCTGCTGAGCGGGACGGACTACAGTGTCAAGGTCATCGCCTCCTACACCACTGGATCCAGCGAGGCGCTTTCAGGGAGGGCCAAGACCTGTAAGTAATAAATATACTGACTCACTGCTCTCCTCCTCAGCTTCCATGATTTGTTTGCCAAAATATTCACCAACCATTAATTATTTTAGTTGTTGTGAATGAAACCATTTTACTTAAAAAAAACTGATCTGGAGTCAGATTTTCAACCACAACTGAAACAGGGAAGAAAATCAACTGGTCCTCAAATCCCAAATCTCATTTGCAGTAATATTTAATCTTATGAAACTATTCCCTGCTTAATACTTGATATTGTTTCCCCAAAATTTATTTTAATGCCATTTAGATAAACTACAAATATCATCAATCATCAGACCGACAATCACATCAACTCTTCATCTCTTCTTTTGTTTTGTTGCCCAGCTGTTGAATGTCGGTTTTAGCCTTTGTTTCTATTCAGATAATTGATATCACTGGACATCTGTGACAGTTCCAGCTGCTGTTGGAGAGACATTTTCAGATGCAACCGCAAAGTGTCTTTTTTTTCCCACCAATTAGAGCCGCCAGTCAAACACTTGAGACATTAATTCTTTCATATCTGATGCTCTTAGCAGCAGCTTCCCAACTAATTACAGGATACGGTCATGAAAATGTGATTATGACCGTCTTCGATGTAGCGAGAACTACTGATTTAACAGTCTTCAGTGAAGGAGTTTCCAGCTGCTGCCTCGTTAGAGCCACAGTCCAACTTTTCTTTTTGCTATTAAGAACAGATAGTTGTGTTACCATGAAGATGGTATTGATTAGATTGTGTTTTCATTGGCGTAGTTACGGATGCATTTCCGTAAACTGTGTTTACTATCCTCTATCCTTCAGGGGTTGGTCCTTAATTTTTTTTAAAGCCACTAATTTCTTTCACGCATTAACACAACTTGTTGTAGCGGGCTCAGTGTTAAAGCTAGCGTGAAGATACTGATATCATATTAAACTGGAAAACCTAATGAATCCATTGGCACCAACCATGTCATACTAGCTTGGACAACAAGGAGGTTAAATTACGCTCCAAACTTGCGCTAAATTTTTGCGTCATGGGCATTTCCAAAGGGGTCCCTTGACCTCTGACCTCCAGATATGTGAATGTAAATGGGTCCTATGGGTACCCACGAGTCTCCCCTTTACAGACACGCCCACTTTATGATAATCACATGCAGTTTGGGGCAAGTCATAGTCAAGTTAGCACACTGACACACTGACAGCTGTTGTTGCCTGTTGGGCTGCAGTTTGCCATGTTATGATTTGAGAATATTGTTTTATGCTAAATTCAGTACCTGTGAGGGTTTCTGGACAATATCTGTCATTGTTTTGTGTTGTTAATTGATTTAAAATAATAAATATATACATACATTTGCATAAAGCAGCATATTTGCCCACTCCCATGTAAATGAGAGTATTGAATACTTGACAAATCTCCCTTCTAAGGTACATTTTGAACAGATAAAAATTGTATTCATTTGTAATTAATCATGATTAACTATGGACAATCATGCAACTAATCACGATTAAATATTCTAATCGATTGACAGCCCTATTTTATATGGAAATTAGCCCTCTACAACGGTCGCTTTGGCAAAGGTCCACATAAAAATGGCCGCTGCTCTCACCACCCTGCGACGTTGATTTGAATGGGAATGTCTATTCTACTCCTTTTTTATTTCCATGAGTAAAACTGTTTCTGTAAGACACAATAAAATCTAAATATAGGATGAGTTAATTTCACTTTAACCGAAATAAATCAGCTCGCCACACACGACTTTTAACATCCCTCCTCTGGCAGAAAAACGAGTGCACTTTGTGAAAATACAAGACATCTTTGTCCACATCACGATGAGCTCTCATGAGACGGACTAATCCTGCTCTCAGATCATGTTGTTGTCGGTAACTTTAATTGTTTGGTTGGCATTTTCTAAAGCTGATCATTAGTATACCTCGTTATCGCTCGTCTCCGTCCAACAATCTCCTTTAATCTAATGTGGGAAGCAGCCGGACACGTGCACACTTCAGAATCTTGATATCCACTTTTAAATGGCAGCTTCACCTAATTACACCGCAGCCCTGCAATGAACTGTAGATGCAATCGATTTAAGTTATCTCACCACCGATGTGGACATTTCCCGAGGCTCTCTGAGTTTCTGGCCCCGTTGGATCAATCAGTGCTCCTCAAGTACAATCATTTGAGTGGGAGCCTGGACTTCCCTCTTGCCGCATGATAATTAACCACTTCACTGCGGGCTGGCCTAGTGGTGAAATAGCTGTTCTTGAAACTGAAAGGTCTCCGGTTTGATCTCCATGACAGCCAAAGCAAACGACTAAAACCATGTGTCCTTTTAGAAGTGTCCTTGAGCGGGACACCGACCCCTCCACCCTTTCATCCACTCCGGATAAGAGCTCTCGATGCAATCGTCTGCTTAATGCCCGAACATGTCGAGTTTCCTTCGCCTGCATGACAATTAAGCACTTCTTGGTTGATTTAAAGGACAAGTTTGGGGGGTTGGGCAAAGAAAAAGAGAGTAGCAAGGAAGGAGACTGAATCTGAAGATGATGATGAGGAGAGGAAGAAGAAAGATGATGAGCGATGGGTGGAGTTGAAAAGAGAGGTATGATGATATGAGGCCAGCGGGATCCCAGGAGGTGAATGGAGCATCTGTCATGTTGCTCAGCAGCATGTTAATGAAGCCGCTGGACCGGTAGAGACAAGTGGACGGACGCTTCAGTGTCTCACAGCAGCTCAACGTCATAGTTGTTCAGGACAAAAAGGACTCCAGTTGTTCCTGTAACATCCGGCTATTATATCATTTATTTATTATTGGCATTTTAGCAACACTACGCATCAAATCTGCTGGGATTGAAAAGATTAGGTCCAGAATGTTTAAATCATCGAGACTTGAACAATAAGCAGAAATATAGCGGCTGATGTTGTATCTTCTTTGCTGTTGACTTACCTTTACTAACGCTTAATCTCATGAGTTTGTGGTGTCTTCATGGATTTCATCACTTAAAGGTCCAGTGTCGGATTTAAGGGGATTTATTGGCAGAAATGGAATATAATATTTAGGGCTGGGTATCGTTTAAAAAAAATTACGATACCATTACCTATACCAGTTAGCTAGCTAAACGCCGCCGCACTGCACAACGCTTATACAGCAGTTACCGCTGATAACGCCATTCCTCGACCCACGTTTGTGGGCCGCGTTATCGCAGAACTGTAACGGCCACCCTTTCGGTTCCCCCCACGTTAAGTCTTAGCTCTGTCAGCACTTGTTGCTGCAGTTATCGCTGTAAGTGCCGTTAGCTGTTAGCTGTCGGCTCAGACGTGTTCAGAGACATTCAGGCAGTCTCAGCTGTACGGGTTGTAGCTGCCGCCGTAGTGAGTCCATCGCGCGTTGCAATAAATCGACGAACGCTCACGGTGATTAGCTGCGAGTAAAACGGTCATCTTTTTCTAGATCTGGGCACAAAAAGGACTGGAGAAGTTTCCATACTACTTGGTACTGGGTTGTTTTGGTCGATACCTTGAAGGTATGAAGTACAGATACCCGGCCCTAATGATATTAATAAGTATGTTTTTATTAGTGTATATCACCTGAAACTAAAAATCATCCTGTTTTTGTTAGCTTAGAATAAAAAATGGGTTTTATTTCTATTTTAAAAAAAAGAAGCAAAACGAGGATGGGGACGGTGGGCAAGTAATATTATCGGTGTCTCCAGAACACCGTGTAACACCAGTAACACCGACCACCGCAGGAAGCCTAGAAGTTACAGTGTAATCCAATTACTGTAACTATTCCTGTGTATATTGTATCTCCCACCGTGCTGCTCAGATGCTGAATTAAGAATCCCGTCGTGTCCTCTAATTAAATCACATGCAGAGATTTTTAAATAAACACCACGCAGGGATACATTATGCACACGCAGTCCAAAATAATGCAGAGTGGATATTTGGCTCAACTGGAGAACGCTCTGTTTTGGGAATGTAATGAATGTAAAATATACTGTCCATCACCAACTCACAGAAACATGCGTGCGTACGTCTCTCAGAACAAGTGAGGCTTTCAAAAATCGGACGATGAAAGTGCACACATACCATCTGCATAAATAGAGAGTGTGTGGTTTTGTTTGATAGTGAAGTTACATTTCTTTCTCTGTCTGTAAATAACACGTCGGTGACCTCGAAGCCAACTGTTCGCGCTTTCTAAGATCTGTCGTCTGGAAACACGACGGCGTGTGGTTTCCCAGATGTGAGCTCAGTTATATAAAGTTTTGTTATTTTTAAAAGCAGCTTACAAGAACTTTTTTTAGAGTTCAGAAGAAGTCTAGTCTTTGTTTTTTACACTTCAGCGCTATTTTTGTCAGAGTCAAATGTGGGCAAAGAGGGTGCCTGCGATCCATTTATAACTGCATGGTACTTACATTGAGGAA
Source organism: Helicolenus hilgendorfi (assembly GCA_916700815.1). Classification (NCBI taxonomy): domain Eukaryota; kingdom Metazoa; phylum Chordata; class Actinopteri; order Perciformes; family Sebastidae; genus Helicolenus; species Helicolenus hilgendorfi. Next base: position 16,721 of record CAKALG010004027.1, read on the forward strand.
GTCAGGGTGGAAATAATAAGGTCGTGTCCAGAAGGGAGCCCGCAAACCGCAAAATCTGATCTGAGATCTGCAAAAACTCTCGCAAGACTCGCTGCCCGACGACCTGTCCTAACCTTAACTATTCAAGATCAATGCCTAACCTTAACAATCAATACGCAGTATTATTTATCATGTATAACCTGGTTTCTCTGTGTTCATTTAAACACGATATCCTGAATATGATCATAACCGGGATTAGCCTCATAAACGGTTGATTCATTTCCATTTAAACGCACATAGTTTTTGTGAATGCCGTAAAAGCTGCTGTCACATGCAGATACTGAAAAGGTTAGCTCCTCTCCATAACTGACGTCTCTTTCTCTCCTTCCTGCAGTGTATCTGGGGGTGACCAACCTGAACGCATACCAGGTGAGGATGACCAGCTTCTGCGCCCAGTGGCAGCCTCACCGACACGCCAGCGCCTACAGAGTGATCATCGAGTCTCTGCTCAGTGAGTACACCAACATCCAGCAGCGTGGTCTGTCAATATTTAAAGGACGGGTCCCTTATTTTTGTTTTTCTTCAGGTTGTTATATCATTCTGTAGCTTCTTAGTGGTGTTCCTTATTTATTCAAATATGAACATACTACGTACTGTATGTTTTAGTGTCAAAATACTATTTTCCCAAGTTCTTCTAAAAACCTTTCCCTACGTGTCTTGACATAGGTTTCTGCATGATGACTCTGCTATATGTACAGTATATATATACATCCTTATAGTCAGTGTATTAATACAGTAACTTAGATTGCGGTCGGCATGCTCCCAGTTTGGAGAAGCAGACAGGAGTACCGGCAGGAAGCTAAGCAACATACTGCTGTGGACGCCACGTTAGTTCAGATCAGAAAGTCACACAATAACACAAACTAACTAACCGATGGATGCAGGGGTAGACCAGCAACTCCTGTGTTTTGAGAGGTAAAATTACTGTTTTTGTGAATGGAGTCTGGTGGCTTTGAAGAGAGCGATATAACGGCTTCAGTCCCCCGTTAGAAAGGGCGGTCTGATGGAGAGGTAGACAGTACTATAATGTATGTTGGAGTACATTGTAGATCACGGAGGTTCCCATAGGAATGAATGAACTTCCTATTGACTCGCATACGTACTCAGAGCTATGTGGAAACGAGGCATATGAACTGAATCGAGAATAGATTTAGGATCAAATTGTGACCCCAATAATCAAACTTGAATTACGAGACACCGGAAGATTCACACCCCTACTTTTAATGCCTCTAAACTTTGTGCTAAGCTACGCTAAACTGAACCTGTGTCTGCAGTGGACACAGAGATAAAGCTAACATTTGTACTTCTCAAGATGTTGGAGGTTTCCTTTAAGAAAATCCCTCTTACTGTCAACCTGTTATTTTTTATTTTTCATGGTCTATAGCTGCATAACTGTTTTTTCCCAGAGATAATAAAGATCACCTTTATTTCGGGGGGAGTTGTAAGCAAATGCAAATTGCATTCATGCACACAAATATTCCCTCCTCTCCTGCCACATTACCGCCTCTGTAGAGTAGCTAGTGGATTTTAAACCGAGGCTGACAAGGTCATTAAACGTGACTGTGCACCGATAGACGGTGGTGATGCATAATACTGTATACGCAGCTGTGATTCTCCCCCTCAGATGTTCCCATCGGACTCCTACGCTGCATATCTGCGCTGGTAGAAGTTTGGGTTTCTCATGCATGCTTTCATCAGTGGGAGTTTCAGTATGCAGCTCAGAGAGACCGTCCACTTCTGTGAATCCCTAAGCAGCCTGAGATGACAAAGATATTGTTGTATCGCATCAGAGACGCGCTGACAGTCTTAAAGGTTTAGCTGTACAATCAGACACTGAGCCGCTCTGTGGACGAGGAAGGCTTACGGATCGCAGCCGGGCTGACATTTACATTTGCTGCGTGAGGTAAAATACAGGGAAAAAAGACAAAAGGTCGGCATTATAGCTGCCAAGTGTGTTGGGATGAGATTTTCTTGTTACAGCGATGACGGTAATCACGCCACGTTGTCTATTCTGAGAGGCTTTAAAGAAAAAGAAATGGAGAATTAGTTTCTCTGATGAACTCGTGGTTGCACCTGCAGCCTGTTCTCTGATTGTGAGACGACAACAAAAACGAAACAAGTCTTTCTATTTGAAGTTCAGTGTGTGGGAGGATTGTGATAATGAAGTGAAATGAAGGCTGCTGTCTCTCTCCATGAGACACCCGCTGACGTAAATGACAATCAGAGTTTCTGAACGTTACTTTTGAAATGTTTTCTACCCTGACGTCTGACCTTAGACCTCTCTGGTGAAGACAGTTGCTGTATTTTTATCTGAGAAGGAAAGAAAAGAAAGTCACATGTGGAATCTCGTTAGATGCATTTATAATTTATTTCTGTTGTTTCTCTTGCTGATAGAAACAAGTGTCTTTTAACTCGATTCAGGTGATCTGATCATCGGAAAGATCATACAAAAAATCTGTCTACATAATAAAGTTATGTAATACATAAATATACAGATTTATTATCTCACTAATTGTTGGTGACTTTGGTGTCAAAAGAGGACCTACACAAGCACAGGACATGCTAAAACCTACACTAGTCGTGTTTCTATTCAGTTGTCAAGCAAATTTTAAGCAAACTGTTGAATAAATGTTAATGAGGTGCGTTTCTATCCAGCTTTGTCTTCTAAAAATTACGTTCCAATACAAAACGGATCAGAAATTGCTTAACATTGTTAACACCTGAGGCCGTTAAGTCAACGAAAGTCAGCCTCCTGTTGCTCGCGCTCGCATTTAATCTACATAGACATGAACGAGCATCGGTCAAAACAGTGAGGCGACACACGTCAGCTAAAACCACAATATCACTCTATATTTCAGCTGCTTGGCAGTAATGTTAGCTGACCAGACGAAGGTCTCTCCATGAATCAATGCTGATCCTAGTGTTGGCTTTTCCTGCTTCAGCCTCCCGACTGCGGCCGGA
>CAKALG010004028.1:0-11203 GCA_916700815.1 Helicolenus hilgendorfi
GTCGTCACGGCTTGCGCTGTCGTCACGGTCTGGGTCTCATTCACATGAACGGAGGAAGGGAAATATACTCTGGATTCAGCTATTAGTGCGTTTTACAACTTTTAGGACCTAATGATTTAAATAAGGGCTATTAGAGTGTTCGTACTGGGTAGTTGATTCACATAAAAAAAAATATCCGCTGAGTTACAGACGTCTCTTTCCCAATGTAAGTCTATAGGAAAAAGTCTTTTTGGGCCCAATGGCATCACGTGACGAACACGGAGGTTGCCGTACCGCCGTTTGGCCACTTCGAAAGTTGGGATCAACGACCGGTGCTCTTCCTGACAGCTAATGACCTAATTTTTAATTAATCACGATAAATTATTGACAATCATGTGATTAACCGCGATTATATATTCTAATCGATTGACAGCCCTAGTCCAAACTGAAATTAAAATCTTCAAGATAAACCATGCCTACGAAGTATCATATATGTTATTATTAAACCTCAGAATAACATGTTAGGCATCTCCACTACTCCTCTACAGTCCAGCATGGTCACTATTTCTAGCAGGAATGCAGCGACGCAACAGTCAGCGCTCTGTTTACATTCTCTGCATCGCTATCATGACAAAGAAGCTAAAGCATTTAAAAGTCTTTATTAAAGCAGACGAAAACAGAACGGACAAACGTGATTAACTAAAATTAACTAGAAATGTGATTGGGAAAGCAGTCTTAAGATTCACAACTCAAGCTGCACATCACTTCCCGTGAGCTTTATATTAAATATGATCCCTTAAAGGAATAGTTTGACAATTTGGGAAATGAATATCACGAGAATGGGACGGACGTAAGGTCACAGTGACCTTGACCTTTGACCACCAAAATCCAATCAGTTCATGCTTGAGTCCTGGATATTTGTGCCAAATTTGACGAAATTCCCTACAGGCATTCCTGAGGTATTGCATTCACAAGAATGGACCAGATGTACGTACATGCGGACGGACAACCTGGAAACATAATAACTCCGGCCACAGCTGTTGCCGGGGGGGGGAGGCATTAAAACACTTCTCAATCCTCTTGTATCTATCCGTTACTTATATTTTCTTATTTTAAAAGGTGCTAAAGGCAAGCTGAGTTGCTTCCGTGAGCTAGCCAGTGGGACACGCTCACATGTATTAACATGCACTAAAGGGCACTCGCGGCCGGCCCGGCGATGTAAACAAAGCACAGAGAAGCAAATAGTTAATATTGTTTGCTGCAATATTAATGCTCTGGATATCATATAGAGCACCTTTAAGAAAAATAAGAATTGCTGCAATTCAACCAAAAAATGCATACGGTGCCCAACAATTTGTTGCTGACATTGTTTAATACTAGCTATTGGTAAACTCCTTATAACAAAGCCTAAGGAGGGAGGGCAGAAAGTGAGTGTGGTTTTGTAAAGAGCAGCTGGCGTGTTTCCTTGGTTGTGATCGTTGTTGCTGCTATTTTAGGAACCATTCAGGAAGTGATGTGCAGACAGGCTGCTGACGGAGTATTCAGCTGAACCAAACACAGCTCAACTCATCAAAACAAGTACAACTGAATGGAACAGGGAGACGGTGCCCACAGAGAAATAAAGGCCCACGAGGGAACTGTACATGCTGTATGGGCATTTTACATCTCTATTTGTTCTACTCCACACAGCTTTTAGAAAGGTGCTGATTAAAAGTATTAAATATAAACATAAAAATATTTAGGATTGTAAATTAATCATTCTAAAAAATTTGGCGGGTCCAAAATTAATGTTTGACTTCTGACTTTTGGTTCCCACTTCTAACAAGACTTGTGAGCCAATAGTATAACGACGTTGGTAACACGTGGAATCTGTGGGTCGTCAGTTAGTGTTGAAGCAATGGATAAATTGCTGACATTGACGCAGAGTGCCTGGCAACGACTTGTTGTGAAGTGAATGCGCTGGAAAGGGGGATGGAGAATGCGACATCTAGTGGCTGAATGTTATCAATAGCACCTTTAAGCAGTGCAGCAGCACCAGCACAAGCTGCTTATCATAGTCACATGCCATGTACTGTATTTGATCCAGTTTCAGCGACTGTGAGATATCCGTTATCCCTTGCTGGTTTCAATTTTACAGATTTGACATTTTTTCCCCACAACAACGTGGGCCTTTTTTAGGTGTATAAAATATGTTTTGCTGCTGCCCCTGTCCACTACAATGCATTGCTTTGCTCCCGTGCTGGTACTCATGTCTGCTTCTCCAAACTGGGGACGTGCTAACCGCCACCTACTGTAGGTACTACACTGACTATGGATAAGTACCTCTTACAGCCCCACTTCAAAATATCCGAACTATCCCTTTAATTCAAGGTCCACTTGCATTTTCCACTGCATCTCCATCCCACAACAGAATGAGTTTGTTTATTTCGAGATGAAATCAGATCAAATTGAAACTAACTACTGCTTGCAAGGCCAAGAATGCTCAAAAACAGCAAAGAAACAGTGTTTCCAAAACGACAATTTAATGATAGACAACTGGATTCATTCAGGCCTGTGTGAGGCAAAATAAATCAGCTGACACTCACAGCATCCACCTCAGAGCTCTTTGTTTTCAACCAGATGTGTTGGCTTCAGGTGTAGTTTCAGGCAATATTAAGAGTCATCAGACAATCACCGTCATATTTGTGGGTCCCACTGCTACAGTACCGTAAGACTTGCAGTCTGAAATCACCCGGTATAAATCAGTTAGCAGACAGTGGCATGGCAACCATGTCGACCATAACTGTCCTGACCGCACAGTTAATATCCTCCCTCCCACTGTCCTGCTCTGCCCCACTGTGTCCTCGCTCCATCTTTTCCTCCGTATTGCCCTCTGCAGTATTATCAGATAATGTGTTTTTTTTTTCCCTTCTCTTGCACTGCAGCCACTGTGGCACAATTACCCCGGCTGCTGCACTAATGGCTATTGATGCAGCTGAGGGCCCCACACACACACTTGCACACGCAAACATTCATAAAAAATTCATGACACTGGCTCAATAGGAAGGTGCGGGGGGTCTGGCCAGCCCTGGAAAGAACAACAAATGTCATTTAACAAAGGAGGGGAAGAGGCAGATGATACCGGTCTCGACGTTTCGCGCAATATGACGCAGAAAAACACGGACTCCCGTGAATACAGATAAATGTGTGCACACTAATTGTGTGAAGAATCATCAGGTTAAGTTCAAACAGACCTGTTACCTGCGATTGAACGGATATCTCTGTGTGTGTGTGTGTACAGATCTGAAGGTGTACAGTAACAGTCTGTGTGTTGCTGGAGTCAGTGTGGTAGGTAATACCCTCTTAGCGCTGGATTTCTCCCCGCCACCGACCTGCGCTGAGAGAGCTTTAGAGCGCTAAGCCTGCTAGCTGAGACTGAACCAGGGATCACTGGAGACAAGGGGCGTAGAGATGGAGGGAGGGATGGAGATGGAGAGAGACAGAAAAGCACAGGTGGGGTGTGAGTGATCGAAAGGAAAGTAGGGAGGGAAGGTTACAAATGAGAAGTCAAATAGAGGTAGGTCGCTGTGTGACGGGTGGATGTAGAAATAAAGAGGAAAGGAGGAAGGGTTATATTATTTAGTTCAAGAACATTATTTTTCAGGGGGAGGGTTTAAATGGATCACGATTGACCCTGAGTTTAAATGGACAAACAGGAAGGTAACAGGAAGGTCACTGGGTTGTAGCGTGGCACCAACATGAAGCTGAAAACTGTCCGTCAAAGAGGAGGCGATACTTCCTCAGTAATCATCGCTGACTAACTGCTTTTTTACTGTGTGTGCATAAAGGAGACGAAAATTCATGTTTATGAGAGGTGCATGAGATTTGTAAAAAAAAAAAAATCTATTTCCAAAAAGAGCTTTAGTCTTAGCAGGAAAATTGGTCACACAGATGATGACAGTGTAAAGTGTTTTCCCCATTAAACCGCAACACAACCATCACTATAACCTGTAGTGGAGAGTAGATAAGTATGTTCACTCATACGGTACTTCAAGGGGAACACCACCTAAATTAGGAATTCCTATATGTTTTTGGATGATATTTATATACTGTATGTATATAAACCATAGAAGTAAGTCTCAAACTTGTGATGTCATAGGGTATAAAGTGTGGAGCTGCTCTATAGACAATGAATGGGAGACTGATGTTATGGACCCATAACATGCTGTGGACAATGCTGTAGACACGCACATTCCTGCCAAGCTCCACTTCCTTACTGTATGTTACACAGTGGGCTGAGTGTGTATGCATGCATCCATTAAGACAGGGGTTCTCAAACTTCTTGGGGCCAGGGACCCCTTAAGGGGGAGACAATTTTCCAAGGATCCCCCCTAATCATAACACAGATTAAGCATAATGCTTACTACCATTTGTACTCTCAGATGCCGTTGGAACTATGACTGATTCATGACAGATTGACGTGATGTGTCACAATCATATCAGAGTTTCTATTGGCCCAACACTAACGTGGGTGGGAGTAATGGCCACGATATGCTTGTTTTATTGGCGCAAATGGTCCCCATCTGTAGATATGGACTTTCCTAATGATACAGCACAATTTTATAATTTATAGCAAATTAATTCACGGACCCCCTGAACAGAGTGCTATGGACCCCTGGGGGTCCCCGGACCCCACTTTGAGAATCACTGCATTAAGACATACTATTCTCTTTTCTATACTATATTTATCCTACTAGTCATATAGTGTAGGGAAAGAAGTTTTTTTTGTACACAGCAGACAGTGGTTGGTCACCTTCTTGGACATCCTTACCAAGGTTATTAGTTTAGAAAGCCTGCTTTGTTGTAGAATAATTTCCTAATTGGTGGTCACTTACCTCACAAAGTGCTGGTAGTCGAGAAAAAAAGCCTTGGCCAAAATGAACAGGCACTTGGCTGAGGCTGTTTTTAATTTAGCTTTGTGGTGGTGTGTGTGTAGTATGTACAGATGACATGAACATGTCATATGCTACATGTTAGATGAGAAAAGAAAAGTGTTCACAACATTCAGTTACAACTGTGGGCGCATAAATCGTTGCCATCTCACATATGGTACACAAACATCTACATGTACAATATATTCACTCTACTCTTACATGTATGAGGAATGCAACTCACATTAGCTCACACACTTGTGGTGGATCACAGGACCTAGGCATCTCGGATAACAGCCTCATCTATATTTTACCATTTTACTGTTTGTGTGTGTGTGTATGTGTGCATGAGGGGTGAAGGGAACAAAGATGGGTTCCCACCATTCTGGTATCAATAATGTAAAATGTAAACGGCCGTTCAGATGCTTCATTAATGCTATGCTACCTATTGTATGCAAAAAAAATCCGAACAAAGGGACAGCTCCAGCACACAACCACCACAGATAAGACAATAGCACTGGAGATACTAGAGGAGTACCTACAGGGGTCAACTCGTCTGTTTACTTTGGAGCATTTTTTCAGGCACTAAATTCTCTCAGTGAGAACAGTGACCGTGTATTGTAGTTCTTGCTGCGGTCGTGCGCTGCTATTGGCTTAATTTCGGCGAGTGCTGACCAGATTTTGTGTTGCTGCACAAGTGTGCTGCATCCAGTGGTCTACCTCCGGGTCGGAAAAGTGAAGCCAACGCAGAAGTGCCTCAAACTTCTATCTAACAGCCAGCAGGGGGCAAGTCCTGTGGTTGCAAAATAATTTTTGATTGTGTAGAAGTCTATGAAAAAATGAGCCTACTTCTCACTTGATTTATTACCTCAGTAAACACTGTAAACATGAGTTTATGGTCTCAATCGCTAGTTTCAAGTCATCTTCAATACAGCATAATGTTCATTTAGTAAATTATGGTCCCATTTAGAGAGAAATGGACCATAAAGCAGGGTATGCTTTGGTGCATGGCTACCTTGTGATTGACAGGTCGCTACCACGGCGTTGTCCAGTCTGGGAGTTGAACTACAGCAGAACTATTCACCACCACCTCCCATCATAGCAACCGGTGTTATTTCAATTTACCTGGATGGGCTACCCACATATTAACATGCTTTGGAAAATACAATACTGTCTTCTGAGACTGGGAATGATAGCTCATTTACAGCTTGGCGACTACCGTATGTACAACAATAATATACATTAAAATTAAATGAAACTGAAATTGTTGGACCAGTCTGGAAAATTCTTAACAGGGGAACTGATTCTGTAGCATTCTTCCCTCCTTCAACAAATACCAGCAACCGGTGCAAAGAATGCCCAGAGTTTAGCAAGTCAAGCTGAAGAAGGCAGCGTCTTTACTGGGCAGCTACAGAGTGCAAATGAGTGTAAATGTATAATTATGAAGCATAGAGAAACACAAGCTGAAACAAAAAAGACCATTGTTAGAGCCAAACATTGATAGAGTGCTGCAGGAATGAGTCCCAAAAGCCAATGGGTTTTTTGAATGGGTTTTTAGTTAAATGCCTGAAATAAGGTCTGTGGTTAACACAAGCTCAAGAGATTCTAACATTTTGTCCTACAACATTAAATACATCAATAACTTGTGAATTTTGAAGCCTTTGTGTGTTTTCAAAAAGGCGATTGCTAACAAGTGGCTAAATGAGACTACAAAACGTCATCACGCCGAACACTAGTCCGTCATTACCTTAGTGGTGGTGACATGAAGTCGTGACCGTGGTGTACTTAGTTTATAGCCTAACGTTAGCTTTTTACTTCTGGCGATTGCATTTACGCTTCAAAAAATCATAAAAGTGGTGTTCAATTGTGGAGATTATCTTAAGGAACAAAATGTGTAAGTATCATAAACATTTGTTTGCCACAGAGCTTATTTTCTGCAATAATCCAAAACCCAATAGAAACAATCCCATTGGCTTTTAGTCGAGGGAACCCAGGGCGATTTTAACTTCTGGGTTGGCCTACGAAATCACGTCATCCCTGCACCGCTCTATGGATGCAACCTCTCTAAAAATCCCACTCAAGCTTAAACACTTAAGTGTCACACAGGACAATACAACGCAGTTGTCAGGAGGTCAGAAGGCTAAAAAAGCCCATGAAACTAGTTGAGAAAATATTTGAGGATGTACAACCTTCTTAACAGGTAGACTATGCTTATAAGTATGTGTGTGCATGACAGAAGAAGATTCTTTATTAGTGTGATTAGCTTTGAGATTTATTTAATAGATCTTTACTTTCACTTTAAGTAACTAAACTTTCTGGACAGGAGTTTGATGTTGCGCCAACAGCCTAAGCAGAGTGAACGCTGCTCCCTCACTTATTCAAGGGTCTGAACGTGTGTGTGTGTTCCTGTAGAACATGTGAACAAGCGTGGGTGGAAGGGAATGTGGTCGCAGCCGCCCCAAATCAAAAACATCCAGAGTTTGTAGCGTGTGTGTAGGGACTGAGGGTCAAAGGTGAAAAGAAGCACACACACAAAAAGAAGTGACAAAAAAATGGAATAAAGTGCACTAGAGCAAAGAAGATGGACTGTGAAAGACACAGTCCATGAAAAAACAGAGGGAGGTCGGTGAAATAAGCGTGCAATGAGTCAAAAACAGCATGCCTGTGATGTCACGGGTGTATGTCGACGTCACGCCCTGCATGTTTGCATACTTGTACTGTTGAGTGTCAGCTCCATGCCAGCTCAGTGGGTTAAATATAGCTCTTGGGCAACAGTCCCAGTTGACATTAACAATGCTAAAGCCACCAAGACCCATCTACACTACATTAGCGCTGTACTAACGCTGAAACCAGAGAAGTGGTGAACAGAGGGAGGGGAGGAGAGGAAGGGAGGGAGAGGGAAGGCCTCGGATTCATGAAAACTCAGCCGCCCACACTCCGGCCTCTGCTGCCAAGAGTTGAGCAGGACAACAGTGCGTGTGTGTGTGTGTGTGTGTGTGTGTGTGTGTGTGTGTGTACTTGTGTGTGTGTACGTGTGTGTGTGTGTGTGTATGTGTGTGTGTACGTGTGTGTGTGTGTGTGTGAGACATTCCTCGGCGAGGTGGATGCCAAGGAGCGAGCAGAGCTGAAGACAGACTGTCCTGAGCTACTGTGTTTTAGTGGAACTAACGAGCCCCTCACTGTGCACCTCGGCCTCGCAGCTGTAAACTTGTTAGCGATTAGGTAATCAGATCCGACTGGATGTTTTGTCAGAAAGTACAGGTCACAATTCTGCCTTTAAGCAACATCGTGGCCCATTGGTTCAGAGACACGAGCCTGTAAATGAAAGGTCACCAAGTTTGATCCTCACAACAGCCAACAAAGAAACCTGCCTGCTTACAAAGACACGGTGAAAACCCGACGGCTCCTGGTGAACGTGTTCTGTAGATTACATGCCCTCAGATAACTAGCCAGTGGTAGACAACGTCACGTTGTGTTAACATATTGAATACAGACACGATGAAGTTTGACAGCAGACCTCTTTTCAGCGATAGGAAACGTCAACAAATGTCAGATTTTGGTGTCACTCACTCAGTATCAAGATGCAATTTCCATTTTTAGACTTTTTTGCGCTGGCATTTATCAATCCTATACAAGAAAAAAACCAAGAGGAATACACACAAATCTCTCCAACAACAGTGACCTCAACAGGACCAAATGCTCATTTACATTTACTAGGGCTGTCAATTGATTAAAATATTTAATCGCGATTAATCACGTGACTGTCCATAGTTAATCATGATTAAAACTGAAGTGGGCGAGATTGGAGCAGATATGATTAAAAAAAAGTTGTTTGTATAAAACGGTCGCTATATCCTGACAGTAGTACATGAAACAGGTAACCTGAAAAAAAAACATGTGCCTCTGTGTCCTCAAGATTTCACAGACCGGAGGAAAACAAACAGTCAGAGCTGACCTGAGGTCTGTTGTCCATCTGATGTCTATGAGAGCCAGCTGTCAATCACTCGCAAACTCCGACCAAACGGTCAAACTAGGCAGCGCTGATCAAATATGAATCAATATTATGTTATGTTAATGCCTATTTCTCGCCTCAAATGTTTTCAGAATCATCTTGTAGTGTACAAGTTTAAATGTAAAATGGGAGAGTTTGTGACCCAGCAGGCATGTTGAGATCAGGTTGACATGGCCTGAAGGAACGCCAAGTACCGGTCACATGACCGGAGCACAGCCAATAGGAATGCGCTCTCTCTCTCTGAAATGAACTGTGATTGGTCAAAGTCTCCCGTCACGGGCTAATGTTGCTAACGTTAATCAACATGAAGCCTGTCAATCCCGTTCAGTCTCATGTATGTCGCCTCACTGTTTTGACCGATGCTTGCGTCTACATAGTGCGAGCACGAGCAATAGGAGGCTGACTGTCTTTGACTTAACAGCTACAGGTGTCACTGTCAACAAGCAATTTCTGGTTCTTACATAGAGCCCCTTTAAGGTTATTCAGGTTAGTGTGAATCTTGTGTTGATGTGGAGGCCCCCACCTTATGGGTATGAGCTTTGTGTGCAATGAACAGAGAGCTAACAACACAGCTTCAATATCCCCCAAGGAACTATAATCATCAGCTTTTACAATGTGCCTGCAAGTTGGACACCGTCTGTTTGCTTCTAAACCATTATATCGCCCGTCTTACCCATCAGCATAACTTACGGTATTTGATGGATCCAGAGTACAGTGTCAAGAGTGCACAAGTTCTTAAAATGTAAATGAATCACTGACTATCCCAGTGTTAGTGCAATGTGATACACCTCTGCTGGCAGAAAGCAGAGAGCCGGCCTGGTGTTTTGCAAGCGACCCTCTCATTATCAGACAATTATAAGTTTGCAAGTGTCCATCTTGTGAAAGTGAATATCAGCAATGACTCTGTCCGACCTCACTACCAGGCTCTATGTGGTTAAACTGGGAATATCACACCCCCCCCAGGCACCCTTTATCTGCACTGCTTTGAATGTTTTGTTGTCCGCCACTATACTCCGTGAATGACGTCAAGGAAATGGTGGGAAAGACAGAACAAGCTCCCAGTGTCTTCTTTTCCTTTCTCAATAACAGTTAGCCTATAAACACAAACACACGCTTTCCATAATTACAGGCTTGCCCCTGCCACGATGTGGGTGTGTCTGAGAACCATTAGACCAAAGCGCAGTGGGATGCATATGACAATACCAAATGCTGAAGAATATCACTGTATAAGACAGTGTGTGGACTGTGGAATTACAAGTCTATTATTCCCAATGTATGACTATAATCTGCCAGCTGAATAACCACTTTGTCAAACGCCGCCTTGCTGCTTTTTTATCTCTTAGAAACACATTGATTTCCATCTATTTGTACATGGTAGACATTCCTGACATTCTTCAAACAGACAATTACCATATTGACACTGCAAACCAACCAGTACAACACACACTTCACAGCCAAAGAGGTGTCATTTTAGCCTGAAGTCTTTATGTGCAACTAAATCACGATATATGAGCATATTTGCCACTGTACGTATCCTCTAGGTGAAACAGCCTTCAAAACACACCTTCTCGACACAGTGCACTTCCAAAAACAGTCTGTAACATAACACCTACAGATTGTGGGGTGCACTGTGTATGCGACGTGTGTAGTTACATTAACTTGGCTTTCCTAGAATGCCTGCTTCTGTAGTGACTACATACAGCCATCTAGCTGCAGCTCTGCTCCTCAGAAGAAAATCGGGAGAGGGACGGCAGACTTCTCTCTCGTTTCCTTTCATCTCCTTTATAATTCACGCGTAAACCATGCCAAGAACTTACAATGTAGCATAAAAACAGTAGCTGTCTGTAATTTAAGCTATTGAATGCTGTATGTGTGCATTTGAGGTGTCACCACCATCAGTGGCTGGGAGAGGGACAGAGCAGAGGGATGCCACTGTGTCTTTAAGCAGTAATCCCTCCATTCTCTGAGCATTTGTTGCCGGCCATCTAATGGGCGGTTTGGTTTAATGTCCACAAGGGCCGCTGGGAGGTCCAGCACTATTAAAATCAGCGCCACTCTCTCAAGCTGTAGCCGGTCAGGCTTGCGTGGCTCCTAAATAACGACCGAGGCTGCCTCAGAAATTAAAGACGTTCTGATTTTGCATTTCAAAAGGGGAGGAACTGGGCTCATTGCAGCAACAAAAGGGGACAACAATGTTTGACATTCCCGACGTGTATCCTTTGGTCTTTTCTAAAGGAAACTGGAGCTTGCCCACTGGTGTGAATGGGGGGGAGACACGACACAGTTTGCCGGCATCTGTCTC
>CAKALG010004029.1:0-10039 GCA_916700815.1 Helicolenus hilgendorfi
TCGCTCGTCTGAAGTCCCCGCTAGGCCCCGCGAGGAGGCTAACGTGGCCCCGTCCAAGACAAAGACTACAGTAGGATATGGAGGGCAAACACAGAACACGGGCCACCTTCGCCTCAGTTTATGTTCTCAGACCGAACCAGAAGGGTCACGTCTAGTCTGTCATACTGTAGATTTATTCTTACAGCCACTGTGGCGGAGACAAACAGTGCCAGGGTCTGACATGTCGGGTCGACAGTATGTCATTACTTTTAATGTCAAAAATGAGGTGAATACAGACTATACAGTTTTATTACATAGCACCGACTTACGTCTTTCGTCGTAAAATGGAATATCTATGCTGAGGTATGCTCGATATGCTTTATTTATATTTTACTAGAGCATGTGAGGAGCTTACTTTGCCAAGGAAAAGTCACTAGACGAGAAAAGTGGCCATAACATAAACCAAAATGGTGTCTTATTTCATTGTGGCTGATGGATGAAGCATCAGCACGTTGCTAGCATAGGGAGGACATGTAAATTCAAACATGAAAGCCTTGGAGAAATGAAATATTTCCCGAAATGTTAAGGCAGCACTCTCCTAGATAAACACCATCATAGACCAAAATAGACACCTGAGACACCACAAATGATTTGTGTACCTAAAAAAACTTTATTTCTGACTCCTTGTTTGAAGTAAGGGCATCCGACTCAAAAGAAGAACGAGCCCTGCAGTTAACTCTGCTGCCCCGAGAGATTTATGGTCGCAAAAGGGTTTTAACATGTACACGCTAACATTTGAGGAGATCCCAAAACATGCTTCAAGTAGCTGACATCAGTCTCTGGAAAACACATATGTCAACATAGTCCCGCCTGACCTAAGCACATGTCAGAGTTAGGAATACAGCAAGTTTGCCTTAGTTTAAAAGTACGTTCCAAATATCTGTGGATGTTTTCTGTGCAATATGTGAACATGTGTCCATAATAATGATGATTATAATGTAGGTACAAATACATAAACATAATAAACATAATATGAATAATATCAAATGAGCATCCTGTTATTTTTTCTCTTTTATCCAAATATCAAATAAATATGAATGAAATATCAATTTGTTGAGTTTGACACAGTGGGCAAATCTGGGGTCTGAAAAGTGAAGCCAATGCGGAAGTGCCTTAAACTTGCATTCTTTCTAATAGCCAGCAGGGGGCGACTGCTCTGGTTGCAAAAATAAGTCAGATTGTATAGAAGTCTATGAGAAAATGAGCCTATTTCTCACTTGATTTATTACATCAGTAAACATTGTAAACATGAGTTTATCGTCTCAATCGCTAGTTTCAAGTCTTCTTCAATACAGCATGAAGTTCATTTAGTAAATTATGGTCCCATTTAGAGTCAATTAGACCATAATAATTTGGGGCGTGGCTACCTTGTGATTGACAGATCGCTACCACGCGTTGTCCAGTCTAGGAGTTGTCCGTGTTTTTTCTTACAACTTTAACCCTTTCACGGTGTGTTTTCGGTTCATGAAAGTTAATTATAACCTTTTTGGTCACCTAGAAATGTCTTATTAAGCGCTCGGTTGTACTTAGCTCCACCCTCTCGTGTCACTTCTGGTTGCAAATAACCAAGATGGTGACGGCCAAAAAGCCATACTCAAGGCTTCAAAACGGCAGTCCTCAAACCAATGGGTGACGCCACGGTCCACTTCTTATATACAGACTTTGGTTTGACAGTTTTGACCTTGGAAACTGACAAAAAAAAAAAAGGTCCACTTACTGGTTGTTCTGGAGCTTTCAACAGTATCACTTGGACTTCATCAAATGGGATATGATCTGTTGACATGGAGCTGCAACTGTTCCAATTATTCCAATGATTTTGACATTTTGGGACATGTGATACTGTGCAATATGGTCGAAAGCTGTGGAACGAGCAAGTAAGTGGACCTTGGTATTGAGACTGAATTGTCTAATGCTGTTTCCAAGATCACAAATGAACTGTCAAGGTCAATTTCAAGACCTCAAAGTTCACAGAATAATGAGACGTTTCAATATAGTTTCATGACAACTCCATCTGCTGATGATGAACGGTGTGTGATATCATCAAAAGCTCCAGAACAAATGAGTAAGTGGATCTTGAGTTGATATTGTTTTGTCAGGGTAATTTTTAAATTGTTATTTTGTGTGCTATACAGACAAGACACTTATTTATCTATTCCAGCTTTCAGCAGCCTAACACTGCAGCTATTTTCTACATTGAGCATTAACTCCAATCTGATGGCCTCAAGCTGGGGGTGATGGTGGTAGATTTTTGGGGAGGTTTGAGGACAGAGCGAGTCCTGGACCGGGCACTGGCTACATTTCCGATGGTCGAGCTGCAAGGGGAGCAAAATAAACACAGTTGTTGCGCTTCCAACAGAGACAGAAGAAAAAGGCAAAAAAAATACAGTGAATTAGAAAGAAGTCTCTCCCAATATCTCCCTTGAGGCATAGAGAAGCCAAGTTTTCAACCATTCAGGGCTTGAAGTCAGGGAGGGCAGAGAGGTTGTAGAGTACAGAGAAGAGAGACGAGAGGAAAGGAGAGGAGAGAAGAGGAGAGGAGAGGAGAGGAGAGGAGAGGAGAGGAAAGGAGAGGAGAGGAGAGGAGAGGAGAGGTTTTCTGCAGCTGCACAACAAACACCAGCAAACCTCTAACGAGCTCCTTCCAAAAGATTTATCCCCCTTTTTCAGTATTGCACTCACTCAAAACTCTCTCTCTCATACTTCTCACCGTTATTGGAGTTGGATGACTGCTTGCACATTTTGGAAACCGATTCCCCCAGCCTCACCCTCTCCCCATTAATAATCTATCGCCCTGCCGTGGTCCCTATGAAGTCTCCATCTTCTTTCCAAATAAACGTTTCACCACCTTCACACTTGAGGGAGGCAAAACTGTTTTAGCAATAACAGTTTATCTGACAGGTCAGTAATTCTCGTGTGTTATTAGGAAAAGTGGTGCACCTTCGGATGAGCTTACAGATGCGTCATCGCGGCCTCAGTAGGTGTTGGCACTGGCTGATAGCATAAGCCGGTTGAATGGGATTTATTGCTGCAGCAACTGGAGACAGAAAATCTCTGTTTCTTCTTCTCCCTGTCTTTCTGATTGTGTTTCTCTCTCCCTCCTCTTTGTCCTCGAGTGAGCTCATCGAAGATTTTATCCTTATTGCCTTTAGTTGGGTGAGGAATTCATGAAATAAAAGAACGATAAAGTACAATCAGACCAAACAAAATTAAGACAAACTACAAACGAAAATGTATGTACTGTTTGCTCACTACTGATATTTTAAATACGGCGTTTGAAATACAGATGCTGAAAGAAGCACACATAGCAGTTAAAATGGAAGTGGTGAACAAAGTCGAAGTGTCAATTTATGTATGAGCGCTGATTTAAATTGACGTTTCAGTTTAAATGAAGGTGTTGAAAGAAGTGAACATTCAGTTGAAGTTCAAGCACCGAAAGGAGTTGAAATGTCAGTTGAAGTGTAGGTGATAAATTGAGTTGGAAGTGGGAGACCAAGAAGGCATTAGTGCCAGTTCAAGTCTATAAACAATAAATAGACAATGCCAGTTAAAGTGTTAATGTGTATGAACAATGGAAGTTACAGTAGTAGAGCAGTAGAGTTGAAGTTTTTTGTTGAAACCTAAAAGGGTCTTAAGTGTCAGTGGTAAAAGCAGTTGAAGTGTCATTTGTAAATAAAGAGATTAAAACGGTTTAAATGTCATTTGATGTGTAACCACTGAAAGCAGTTGAATTATCATTTGAAAAGTAAGAGATGAAAGCAGTTGATGTGCATGTGCTGAAGACAGTTCAAGTGTGTGCACTGAAAGCTGTTGAAATAAATTGTGCATGAATAGTGGAAGTTAGTGTGAGTTAGAGTAGTAAGAGTACAGTGTATTTGGTTGAAATTTAGGTGAAGTGTAAGATCTGAAAGTAGTTGAAGTGTCAGTTAAAGTGTCAGTTGACATTGTGGTGGGTGGGTCAGTGAAAGTGTAAGTCATTTAAAAGTCTTCTTTACATTCCCATTGGCAGTTGTTTTTTGTTCTTATCCCTGAACCATCAGAGGCTGCTTTCATCATAACCGAAATGCATCTCCTTAACTTTTGCTCTGCCTTTGCTGCTGATGGATAAGCCAGGTAAATGTCAGCAGCAGGTTGTCTAACTCATCATAGCATCTTGCTCCTCATCCCGCTGACGTGCCTTTTAAATATCCACCAATCATCTGTTTGGCTCCGGGGCAGGCATTTGCTCAGACAGAAGGGATTTTTCCCAAATGCATACTAATGTGTTCCTCGAAAACTCTCTGCTGATTGATTCCAGGGAGTGTGCTGGTCTGTAGATTAAGCTTTTTAATAGGAAGTTGTTTGAAAACCTCACGCTATGCAAAGTTTAGCATGAAAACAGGAGGCATTGTATTCAAACCTGCCAAAGTGCATTGCGGTGCAGCCAACGTTTCAACCTTGAAAGATGTTTTCTCCAGTTTGCACTTGAACACAGATGTTTATTGTTGGTTTGGTAACTTGTTTGCTTTGTTGATTTCATGCATATAACGTTGATGCAGGCTGGCCAAGAACCATATCCTGCAATCCCAGCTGGAGAAAAAAGTAAAAAACTGCAGCATCTGCCCAAAACATTAGAACATTTATGGCTATGTTTGTCCCTACCTCTTACCAACTCTCTTGTCCATCATCCTCTATACAAACATTTAAAGCTTTAGAGCAAAAGAAATGTCAGTTTCTTAGTTTTCCCTTGCCCACATTTTGATTTAGTCTCTATGTATGGTGGTGGCACACATTTCTGCTTGTAGCATTCCTCTCTCTCTCCCTCTGAGGTCAACGGTTTCATTGGACAAACTCAAACAAGAGGGTCCCCTGAAACCCTATCAGCTGTCTGTTCGTTTGTGTAGACATGGACGGACGGGGCCAAAGTCAACCTCCTCTTATTACGATTCAGATGTAGTCCCAGCATGTTTTCTCTTCTCCTTCTCAGCCTTTGATACGCAGGATGTGGGACTTTGCAATGGCACAGTGAAGGCTGAGAATCAAAGAGCCGCATTGGCACTGTGGGCAGAAGCTCTAATCAATATCAGACATGAGGAAGGGCTCAGACAACACAGCCACAGACAATGGACAATGATACTGTTTTGGCCAGAGGCGAGGCATTGGGTTGATTTGTACAAAATAAAAAAAGGACACAATCAAAATAGACCATTTTATTACAAATACAAAACACAACAGGAAAAGCGCAGTTCATTGCATAAATAGCTTTTTGTTAATGTTGATTTAAATACAGTCAGTGCGGAAGATGTTCCTATTTTGTAATGCATTATTTCCTGATTCTATCAATGGCAAAACAATGTTTGTATATGTCTCCATTACACTGCGGATATGTCCCACTCAGAAACTGTCCCGATTTGAAAAAAGAAATTCTGATACGTTTTGTCAAAGTTAAACATGTTGAGACATTTGCTTGCCAATACTTTGCTATAGTGCTTAGTTCTTAGGAATGTACCAAGTCAATTTCCTTCAACATTATAAAAGTTGACATGCAAATGAACCATATTCAGTACTTTTTAATTGTTCAGATATATTTACAACCCTTTTACAAAACAATAAAAAAATTAATATCAATTAAATATTTTCCCCATATAAAAATGAATAACTTACAGTATATTTGTTTTAGGATAGTCAAGGTATAATGATTATCTACATGTACAAAAAAATACGAATTTCCTGGTATTTTGGAAATATAGAACAAAAATTAAGGTGCACTTGAGTGCCTAACTCCAAAAAACCAACTACATCAGTGATCATAACAAAATATAAACAATGGATTTGTCCAATATATCAATATATTGGTATATAATATACCAATATACCATGTACAAATGTGATTATAAAATAGATATGTGGGTCAGATTTCTTGTATGTGCTCTCTTTAGCTTAAATATCATATGAAATATGAATGAAACCTGTGAAACCAATCATTGCAGATTAAAACTGCAAATGCAAACTGTGTAAATGTTGAAACAAACAGGGCTTTTGACAACAGAGGCGTCATCTATGATATTCAAATAAAGACCTCTTTGTCTGACTGATGTATATTCTTTTTGTCATACATTTTCAGTTTACAGTAAGTGCACTTATCTCAACAAACTATTGCCAATTTGTTGCAGGACACGAATGGAAATTGCAATAGACTTGAAGTTTGTTGTACCTACAGGAGCTACAAAGTTGACACTGACAGTGTAGGTTTTACCCTCTGAGGTCAAAAGCTTTCATCTTCATATCACAACATTCCTGTGAAGGCAGAGCACACAACATGAAGGTGTGATGCCCTGTAGCACCAAAGTGAGCAGGTATGAGCAGCTATGATCTGGTTACGTCCTTAATTACCACATTATCAATGGTGAACTAACACAATGAAATATGCAGCACCACATACAGTGTGTTTAAGGACCCATTCTACACATAAATTATAATTCATCAATTCCAATAGCCATGTAAAAAAAAATCATTTACAGTTTATGTACAAGTCATCAAAATTGTCTGCTGCCTTCAAATGTATGTTTTGTGTCTTTAAATAAGCCCATATATACAAAATAGTGTGGTCCACGACTTTTGTGCAAATCCTTACGGGATTGAAATAGTGTCTCTGTGGTACTGTAGGTTGTCAGCATAATGTTGAGAGGAACCTGCGTTTATTTGAACCAGTGCAGGTAGTTTGTCTTGAGAGCGGGGAAGCACATGTTGTTGCTGCAGGAGCCCCCGTAGCTGGGAGGACAGGCGGAGCAGGGCACGCCTACTTTGTAGGGAGCCTCTCCGATCCAGTTACCCCTACGAGACAGAAAACATGTACTGTGTCAATGGAGTTAGCGGTGACCATACAGCTTTTTAGAATCAAATTTGAACTTGAATCAATTTAGCTTTCCTGTCTAAAAATGCCTAAAATGCAGGAGTAAAAGATGATGAATGTGGACTGTCAAGATAATTATGGTACGTGTCCACAGGATCCGTCCTTTCCAGGCTTCCCATTCATTGTCTATGTAAGCAGGCCGTGTAATGCATTTTGGTAGCGTAGCGTTGAGAACGACCGTCACATTGGCCGCTCCTCATTTGCATAAAGTTGAGGTCTAGGTTACTTTATGCAAATCAGGGGCAACTCGTTGCCTCTGGAAACTCCTGAAAAACTTTGAAACTAACCATTGTCGATCTAAAATGAAGACGGATTCTGCAACTGCATGGCTTATTTCTCGCCTAAAATGTTTTCAAAAACACCATTGCGCTGGATGTTTTTCTTAATATATGAGAACAAAATTTCCAAACGAGCCACCATGTTGGTTCCGGTTTGAAAGCTGGAGCAGCAGCCCACAAGTGAAAGTGTTCGTCCAATTAGGTGCCTAGCGCCTAGTGGCAGCCCATCAAGCGTTCAATGCTGGAAAGCGAGGCGATCCCTCGCGTCCAAAATGGACACGTACATTTATTCTCAAGAATACATTAGGAGAACTGTTTATTGTCAGTTTCAAAGAGGAAAATATTGATGTTCATTCTTGCCATTGGAAACAGGAGTTGACAAAACTTAATGTCATCTTAATATACATTTAATAGCTATTCTGGAGTTTTCACTCTTAACACGTGATCTTTATCTGAAGATAAAGTTTTCCCAGTTTTTCCAAAAGCCTTTACTTAAAAAATATATACATTTAAACATCTTGAATCCAATGACAAACTGTCATTATATGGCTGATGAAGATCATGTGATGCGATCGAAAGCTTCAGAATGGCTACCAAATGACCTTTGAGATGATATAAAATAATGTCATAATGAGATTGTTTTGTCAAGAGCAGAATATCACACCTGTACTTTGTGAGCAAAAGACACCTTGTAAGACGATGTGTAAATAGAAACGAGTTAAATTCTATCTTGACACCAGCCAGATTGAAGATGTCAGTGCCAGCTGGTGTTGTAGCAGTCTGGAGAAATGGAGGCCATGTTTTCAATTAGCAAACTAAAATAGGTCATTGATGTCCTGAGCCTGTTACTCTTACATATGTCTCAAACCAGTGGGATTAAAGCACCAAGGTCACAAGTCAGTCACAAGTCCACTCAGGCTTTGATTCTTGGAATTTTTAAAAGAATTTTTCTCCTGTTTCGTTGCTCTCTGCAGCTTTGGTAATGCGGTTCACAGGCTTGTATCGAGGTTATCTGAACCTCCCGGCGACATGGGTGGCATTTCACAACTCGGCGCAGAACAGAGCCGTCTGTGTCGGGATTAAGCCTGCCGTCACCCTGTCGTCATCAGGTTAACAGGTTCTTTAGAATTAACAGGCTTCCTTACAGCATGTGTAATTAACACTACACAAGACTTACTTGGGTGAGTAGTTGCAAACTAAATAGGTCGCCCGTTTCCAGACTGAGCCCCACACGTTCATATTATGACACGTGTGAATGGCGCAGCCTACTTTGTTGGACGTTGCCCACACCATCTGCCAAAAAAAAAAAAAAAAATAATAATAATTCCATTGTAACACCAGTTTGACTTTCTTACATGTAATACTGAGTGTTGTCTTTGTACCTGTGTATAATGGGTACACATGGGCCCATAGCATCTGAGAGGGCATCGAGGGTTGCAGTCGCGGGGGTATGGGAAAGAGTAATCTTTGACCTCATCATACCACGGCTTCACCAGCTGGAGGATGGATCGATAGCTGTGAACAGAAGACAGACATGTTCAGTGAACTGCACTCTACATATCACAACTAGACGGACCTTATGATTATGTCTGATTCGTCAGCTTAGAATGAGCCCTTCATAACTACATAGGGAGTGGGGTCCTCTTCACGGAGTCCGCCATGTTGCTCCGCCATGTTTCTACAGTAGCCCAGAACGGAAAAAACAAACACTGGCTCTAGAGAGCATGTTTTTACGTTACCTTGAAGGCCACCGTAGTTCTCTAACACGTTTGTGAAACTGCGGTAACGTGAGCCAAAGAGTGCAAAACCGTGGCACTGTGGTACCACCAGCCACCGTCCGACTATCGTTGCTCCTGAAGTAGTGTAATTATGGTAAAGCTGGCCTCTGGGCGAGGCGAACAGCATCACCACAGTTTTGCACTCAGCAGCTCATTTACCGTAGTCTTGAAAAGGGAGGAATGAGCGGAGGGGTACTCAGTTGGTTGCAATCTGCAACCACACCACTAGATGCCGCCAAATCCTAAACACTGTACCTTTAACAGCAAGATTTTTTAAGCCACTCCGACCACAATAACAATGAAATGACCGGAGGTTCTGAAATACAATATACACTGTAGTATCAAAACCTCAAGATTGACAAACTGGCCACATTTTGGCACATCAACAAGGGAAATTTGAAGATGCGCCAGAGCTTCAGAGTTTGCGGCCAAATGGCCTTAACAGTGATTGAATTCTCATGAGTTTTTTTCACAACAGCTTATTTATAAGATATCCCAACATGTTCTGCAGCGCAAAATGCTGACTTGCCTTAGAAAATGAACAAAGTGCAATCAATTTTCGTGAGAGGGACATTCAGTGACTTCCAATGAACAGAAAAGTTCTAAGTTAAACTAGATAAACGTATCGATTCTACATTATTTTCTGCAAGTCAACACAATGGTATTACTATTTCCGATCTAGTAAGTTCTTTTAGGACATAACCTTACTATAGAACTTTCTAGGCGAGTCACAAGGAATAAGCTGTATTCCCTTGAGTCTCATGTTGTTCCTCAATAAAATCTCAAAGTGTAGGAACACGTGAAGGTGCCCTGTGTTTCCAAATGGAAAGTCAAGACCCACTAAAGGGATGCGCCTTTGTCCTCAGGGGTCATGGCTGAAAACACAACGTCTGTTTATCTGAAGGGTCACAGGAGCATTCCTCAAGCAGTCACCGGGTCACAGTGTAAAAACCTTTAGGAGAGAGAAGAAGGGGGCGGCAAGGCAACGACCATGACTGCCGAGGGAGAGAGAGAGACAGAGAGAGAGAGAGAGAGAGAGAGAGAGAGAGAGAGAG
>CAKALG010004030.1:0-19989 GCA_916700815.1 Helicolenus hilgendorfi
CATCAGTGCAAGGGATCTGGCAGCCCACCCGACCCATCTTGAAACATGGAGCCCGTCTCGTTAACCATGCTTTGTGGGTGTGACTTTTATTGCCATGTCATCACTATTCATATTTATACAACCAACGTGTTTATGATTACATTTTTTACTAGAGCACAAAATTGTTTATCTAGTCTCTTAATTTTGCTCTCAAAGTGCGCCAGATTGATGCATTTAACTTTAAAATGTTGCCTACAAAATTTAGGGGACATATTCCTGTATTTGTTTCATGTTTGGAATAGATTTTTGCAATATAGTTTTTTTTTCCAATGTCGTGCAGCCCTGGTTTCAACTCATTGTTTAGGTTTTACAACCTGCAACTATACTTGTTTGGTTAAATCTCACCACTCTCAGCCGCATTGTTTCCAGCAAGCAGCTGTTTGCAGTAAAAGCTCTGATAAACCCAGTGTATGCTACCTGCCTAGCAACAAATGGCAGGCAGACAGCATTAGCAGCTACTTGGTGAACATACAGTATAGTGGAGCATTTAGCAGCTAAAGAACTGGATATTTTTCTTGGGAGTTGGTGGAGAACAAAATAGAGCTGAAAGGAGAGTATAGTATCACAAAACAAAATATAGCGATACTCAATATCTTCAATATTTTCTTACACCCCTAATAAATAATAGTTTTTTAACCAATCCCTGCTCTCTGCCCCTCTTATCAAATCAAACATAATTTCTCTCCCCAACTGATGTTCCATTGGCTTACACTTGTAAATGAAATTGTGTTTGTTTGTTTTAACAGGAATCACAGTCATACCGGACGGTAAAGAGGCAATTTAATGGTTTCTTTAAGTATGCAGCCAGTCACTCACCCTCCTTTGATGTAATCTAGGAACGTGAACTCTGACTCCACTGAGAACGAGAGCAGGGTCACCTGGAAATAAAGACCAGGAGAAACATTTGATTAAACCCGGTGGTAATGACCTTTTCCTCCTAAATACAAAACAAACCTTCACAGCTTGTCGTGGTTCAACACTTGACACAAACACTTTAGAAAAAGATGCGAGGCGGCTAGTTTCCGATGACTGATTCATTTACATTGCCAGAGGACAAGTTTGAAGAGAGGATGAGATGCATTTGTATGCATTACGTGCAAATGCCCACACTGCTGGCTAAGTCCTGTGAAAATTGGTGTCTCAATTGGACGTTGGTGTCGCCCAGTCTGACCTCTCAGATCTTATGTCCTTCAAGTTCTGCAGCGCCCTCATCTTTCGTTTTGTCCCACTTACATACTTAACTGCCACAAAGTACATCTTATCACCTAGAGTACCAACGACTGTAGTATATAATGATTAAGTAAGTTCTTAAATAACTGAAACAACAAAGCTTATTTCATTGCATTTACCAAATGTTCTAATGAATTGGTGTGTAATACGATAATTAATGACTAAATCTACTTCTCCTTTTTTCACAACATGGTAAGCACAGATTGGCATCTTCTTCTAAGGAGCCAACACTAGTGTGATATAATTAAAAGGGGAATCATTTAACAGAAGAGAAGTAGGTGTGGAGCAGAAAAAAAGAGGCACAGTGCCAGTCCTGCTGCTGAGCCATACTCACTGTCCCAGAGTTGACATATTTCTTTTTCTTCATTTTCTTCTTTGTATTAATCACCTAAAAAAACAAGAGGCACAAGTGATCTCAAATGAAAATTAGCCAAAGAAAGTGCTTTGAATTAATAATGTGGCTTTCAAGCAAACATATGACTATATCATATAATGCATACTTATTTCATATAGAAGATGACATGATAAATCCATACATATTTGTACATAAAATACAAATTACTGTATGTACATGTACTGTATACAGGGTGTATAAACCAGGGTCAGTAAGACAACTTTTGAATTGTTGTTTTAGGGCACTTTCACAAGCCACAGTCCGTTTGGCTAGTCCGAATCAGAGTGACTTTTATACTTTTGGTTTGTTTTCTTTTTTTTTAGTCTGGTTCGTTTGGTTTCACAGTGCACAAATTAAAGCGGACCAAATAAAAGAAATATTTGCAGAGGGTCGTGTACGAAGGAGAGAATTTATCTTTTTCGTCTTGAGAGCTGCCACTTCTATGCAGGAAATCGTGGACTTTGTATGTTGTCTTTGGCCCAGATGTCAAGCAAACATCAGATTTCTGCGTCTCCCACTCATGTTAACCTGTCCTCTACCTGGGTTCATCGCATCAAATGCCCGCACAGGCAACCTGCATTTCTGTTGGCTTGGTAACGATCCGAGACCATCTCTTTCGCATGCGGTCTCGGACCGGTTGTTTTGATCCGCACCAACCGCACCTTACAATAATTAAGTAGGAGTAAAGTAGAATATTCATTTAAAATAATCTAACCTAAAAATTTAACAGGCATGTGCCAAAACAATTAAAAAAATGTCCATCTTAATGAAATCTGCCATAAAAATGTATTTTCCTAGACTGGGCTCATTTTATTCAGACTCTGAAACAAACAGTCACATCCAACTGAAATACTGCATTACTAGTGTCTAATTATAAAACTCTCTATAATTCCTTGTTTGCTAGTTTTGCCTAGCAACTATGTATTTTTACTCATAATAGAATTTCCATTACTCATCTAACCCTCTTTTGCACACATTCACATCTTGTAGTTTTACAACAAGTGTAACAAAGGCGTGTATGTGGGCGTCATGAGGAGTCCAAGTGACAGAAAGGACAATAAAGTTAACAGATGTGTATTAGCTCATGTAAGAATATAAAAACACTTTATCTTGAGCATCTTCTACATGTCAACATGTCACCATTACAGGGCACAAGTTTGGAAATTCAAACACAAATCTGAGGCTGCAAAGAATCGATGGGTGAGACAGGCTTAAGCTGCCAGACTTACATTTACTGTACCGGTATTCTACCGGCTCCAGAACGAGAGAGAAAATGTCAATCCGAAGACCAAAGACGTCTCAGCTCATTACCTCGAACCTCTATGGCTGCTAGACATGAAAGTGACAGCCCCTAATTTAACATGGAGGGATGGCAATTTGTCTGACACACTGAACAATCTGCTGATGCAAAAACTAAAGGGCCTTTCAGTCTCACTGGGAGGGAGAGAGGAATCAAGAGTAGCGTATAATGGAGCTGACATCCAAAAGACAGGTATTTGTCCTTCGGCTAAAGGCCACCAAAACACAAACTTGAAGGTATGGAGCTCAACAGTGAGGCTCCGGAAGTGAAAATCCCATTCATATTCTGAATCGGGATTTTAATTATTAGCTATTATGACGTAACCATCCAAGGTAGACTTTCCACAAGCTTGTGAAACGATGGTATATGATCCTATAGAAGTCACAAGTCTGTACGATATCAACCCTTGTTTTAAGAAAAACATGTTTTATTCACAATGTCACGGAAAGATTTCACACTACCCACACTCCTAAGTGTAACAGCGACATCTCTGATCGGTGGAACTCGCTGTTACCATGGAAATGTTTACCACAACCGCGAATGGTTGTGTAAGGGTGCATGCTTGTACGTGCTGTTCCATGGTCTAATGCCGGATTTCACACCGGGCCAACATGGCGGCTCGTTTGGAAACTTTCTCTTATTACAAAAATACTTCACCGAAATGTGTTTCTGAAAACATGCGAGGAGAGAAATGAGGCATGCAGCTCTGAATCTGTCTTAATTTTATATCGACAATGGTTAGTTTGAAAGTTTTTGGGGAGTTTCCAGAGGTGGCAATTTGCAATGGTTTATGGGATGAGTAGTTCCTTCACTCTTAAAATAATGATGTACACAGTCTTGTACCATTGCTTTTTTTCCATTTTCCAATGTTTTTTTTTATCTGAATCAAATGTTTTATGATCACGATTCAACTCATAGCTAGTTGGCTTGGTTCCATGATTAAAACTAATTTTCGTCAAATGTCAGTTGAGTAAATGAACGGGAAATTCACTTCAAGAAACCGGAGCTGTTAAAAAAGTGGGCAGTCACTGTTGAGCTCTATTGCCATTGATTTTTGACTTTCAAATGTTTTTTTTTTTTTTTTAGGGCTGTCAAAGTTAAATCAATTAACGCCAATTCGTTTTAACACCACTAATTTCTTTAACGCATTTACACAATCGATCTTTTGGTCGTTGTAGTGGGCTCGGCGGTCATATGAAACTAAAAATTTTCAAAGAGGTCCCTTGACCTCCGACCTCAAGAGTTTGTGAAAGAAAAATTCGTTCTATGGGTACCCACAAGTCTCCCCTTTATAGACTTGCCCAGTATATGATAATCGCATTCGGTTTGAGGCAAGTCATAGTCAAGTCAGCACAGTGACACACTGACAGCTGTTGTTGCCTTTTGGGCTTGAGTTTGCCATGTTATGATTTGAGCATGTTTCTTTATGCTAAATGCAGTACATGTGAGGGTTTCTGGACAATATATGTCATTGTTTTGTCTTATTGATTTCCAATAACAAATATATACATACATTTGCATAAAGCAAGAATATTTGCCTTCTCCCATGTTGATAAGAGTATTAAATACTTGACAAATCTCCATTTTGAGCAAATAAAAAATGTGTGATTAATCGCGATTCAATAATTTAATCGATAGACAGCCCTAGTTTTATTTTTTTTAATTTTTTTTTACAAGCTTTAATGTTCAATGGTAACCTTCATACTCATAATCTTACAACAGAAACATTTCCATAAATGAACATCACATATTCTGCTCTGGACAAAATAAATAGTGATTTTGATAAACACAGGACACGTCTGTATCATTTTCAGGCCGTGCCCATCACCTTTGGTTTCTGGGACATTTAAATGAGTTTGGTTTGTAATTTGCATACAGAGCTGTGTTGTGTGCTATTATGGGACACGTTAAGCTATCCCATGAGAAGTATTGAGGAATAGCTATTATCATTCTAAATCCCTGGATTGTTTTCCTATTAATCCTGTTTCATGCTGCTGCTGCTTAGAGCTCAATTTCTGTGTGTGTCAGCATCCAGGTGATTATAGTGGCAAAATAAATCTAATAACAAATGAATAACTTGGGCAGAATAAATATTTAATTGGATGTATAACTGCTTGGGGAAGGTGGAGAAAAATGCACACATGCTGTACCATACAAATGTATGGAATAACTTTTTCTACATGTTTTTTGTAACTCTTGAATAAATGCATTGTTTTGCCGCAGGAGATGAAGATGGGGAGGAATGTGCTGGAGTAATGGCAAACAATGCAACAGTGATGTCAGAGACAGAAATGTCACTCGTGTCAGAAATAAGATCCAAGACGGGGCGCGTAGAGGGATTCCTGATCTCAGCAGCCAACAGACGTGTTGTTGAACTATGAAAACACTGGCATTACTCACCTCGTACACATTGAACTGGCTCTGCCCTCGAGCTAGCTCTCGGTAGCTGGTCGTAAAATCCCCAATGAAGTCATGGCTGGGAAAAGGAACAAAAATACAGAAGCACCAGTGAAAAATATGTCAGGTACAAATAACAGGACAGATGTCGGGGACGAAATGGAACTTTGTGACAAATTATCTGAAATATTTCTGAAGAACTTTGACCTTAAACTTAGCTCTCGTTTGAGTTCATATTTGTTTAATTGAAGATTACAATCACACTCACCTGCCATCCCTGTCCCAATCGTACACCTCCACCTTGATTGTTCTGTAAAGAAGAATCCGACACTTTTTATTCCAACTAGGAGGAGAAGTCCCTAAAAAGTGCTCAGAAAAATTTAGATTTCAACATCAACAATCAAAAGATCGAACGCTACGGAACAGCTACTAATGGATCTTCTAGGTCAAGATACCATGCGACAACTGTATCACCTTACTGTATCTGGACATCATTCAGTTCAGTGCATAAAATAATCAATTTTGCCATTCATCACAAAGGAACTAATTCAAACAAGATGGAGAGAAAGCAATCTGAGACATTGCTGGGTGCGCTGATCTCTTAAACTTCCACATTGGTTCCATATTGTTCAGCGTTGTTCAAACATGACAGTACTGCTATGACGGCATGGCAAGGCTTTGGAGATGTTCACATAATACTTGTCAGTGCAGAAACTTACGTTCTGCAAGGTGAGAGATTGTTTACTGCTGCCAAACTGTCTTGTTATTTGGTCCTCGGCATGGAGAGAGAGAGAGAGCAGTTCTCCAGTTTCGGCATCAGACCAATTTACAGCCATTGTAGCTCGCCAATGTCTATTTTCTGCTGCTACAAAATGACCTCTGAGGCACCGCAATTAAAAAAAGATGAACCCTTTGGAATTTCTTTGAAACAAACAAAAGTGATGTTTACATTCAGTGTTTCTCACCAAACTACGTTGTCAAAGTCAAATTTATTTATAAAGCACATTTAAAAACAACACATGTTGATCGAAGTGCTATCTAGACCAGCAGGTAGCTGCAATCACAAATGGAACAAATACCCATTCACACAGCTGCTCATAGGCATAAATAAACAACACATGGGCACGAGTCGGCCACATCAGGAGGATAGAGAGTAAAAGTTTTGAGCCTGGACTTAAAAGAGTCAATGGAGGGGGCAGATCTGATGCTGTTCCACACACAGTTTACAGTTTACAAGGATGGACAGGTTGCCAAGACTGTTGGCATTAATCACTTTAATGGAGTCAGGTGGGCCAAATAGGTCAACTTCAGAATTGCCTTCATTCAGCTGTAGGAAGTTGTGTGCCATTCAACACTTTATGACTTCAAGGAAGTTCATGAGACAGATGTTTATATATGATGTGTTTATCCTTGAGGTCTAACAAATGTGTTTAGTGCATCTCCTTCCGCAATAAAACATTTGCAAAGCTGATTTTTTTATAAATGTTTTATCTTTCACATGGTTTACATCGATTTTGACTTGCTAGCAGTCTTCTTCTTCACTGCCTTTGTTGGCACACATTACTGCCACCAACTGCAGCAGATTAGTGTGAAACCTCCGGCAGGATCTGCCCGCCTACGTGCTTCCAGAATACAAACACCCACTTGTAAAAACATTGCTCCACGGTAATACTAGTGGTCAAATGGTACCTCTTAAAATATTTGGCATAGGCCTGTCAGAGTTAACGCGATGATAATTTGTTTTAACGCCACTAAGTTCTTTAACGCATAAATGCAACTTGCGATTTCAAGGTTGTAGCAGGCTCAGTTTTAAAGCTAGAGTGAAGATATTGGTACCATATGAAACTAGAATCCAGTGGTACCAACCGTGTCATACTAGCTTGTTGCGAAGGAGGTTAAATAACGCTCCAAACTTACGCCAAAGTTGGGCGAGGAAAAACTGTCATGGTAATTTTTAAAGGTGTCCCTTGACCTCTGACCTCAAGATATGTGACTGAAAATGGGTTCTATGGGTATCTACGAGTCTCCCCTTTACAGACATGCCCACTTTATGATTATCACATGCAGTTTGGGGCAAGTCATAGTCACTGACAGCTGTTGTTGCCTGTTGGGCTGCAGTTTGCCATGTTATGATTGGAGCATATTTCTTTATGCTAAATACAGTACGAGGGTGTGAGGGTTTCCGGACAATATTTGTCATTGTTTTGTGTTAATTAATTTCCAATAATAAAAATATACATACATTTTTATGAAGCAAGCATATTTGCCCACTCCCATGTTGATAAGAGTATTAAATACTTGACAAATCTCCCTTTTTAAGGTACATTTTGAACAGCTAAAAGATGTGCGATTAATCATGATTAAATATTTTGGTTGTCGCGCTATACGCAAGAATGTTGTCTAAAAAGAAAGAAATTAAAAGAAGAAATTACTTTTGGGGTTTTGTTTCAACGACGAGGCCAACATGTAACATTATCAGAACATTTAGGGAATACAGTGCATGTCTGATTAGGTGCTAAGGTGTCATCACGCTGGGGAAAAATAACCACTCTCCTCAGCAACAACTTCATTAGTGTCATTAAGGCTTTTGTAATTAACAAGGACAGGAGACGGCAGCCACAGGTGTGTGCTCCTGTTTCATGTCAACCCTTTGAGCCTTGGAGTTTTCAGTGCCAGACACACAAGGCTCATCATCACTATTGAATGGTACAAGGAGAAGAACCACTGAGGATGTTTATTTATGCGTCTGTCTAAAAGAGTTCAGTTTGGTGTGTTAATAACTGAATGATTCAGTGGATCTTAAGTAATTATAAGTCTGTCAAACAACAGCTATTTTTAAATATTATACTTGAGTCCATTGATATCATTTCATTTGAAAGTTAAGTGTTTTGAAATGGTGCTAAGGGAACCCTAAAATCAATTAAAACGGCTGTCACGTTGTTCTAAATCTGGGATGCTTGCCAGCTTCAGAACAAGGCTCAGCAGCTGGCTGCACGTTGCACGACAAAAAGTCAACTTGTGTAAGGCACTCACTCCAAAAATTGCAACTCGCAAACTGCAGCACATGTTAACTTCCAACCGTTCAAAAGAACATTAGAAAAAAAAAGACACTGATGACATTTCACACAAATGCAGCAGAAACAATGTCCCTGCAGAGTGAAGAAGAAGAAGAAGAAGAAGAAGAAGAAAAAAAACAAACTTTTTTTTGGCACTTTCACTCCTGAGTCACATTGATCCTCACCCCCGTGTCTCCCCTCTCCTCCCCACTTCGTCTTTCACGAGTTCTGACACCAGCCCAGATCCAAAGAATATGGAAGCAAGCGGCACATCAGAGACTCATCTCCCGACACGGAGGAATTGAAAGATGCCTGAAATAAGCCCAACTTCCTCCCTGCCACCTGGCCCCTGTCGTTTTGTGGTGACAGTTTGTTCTTTTGAGGTTATCTTCAAGGCTGCGGGAGAGAAAATGTGCACCTAGGCGGTAGAAATTATGCATCTCTTCCAACGTGGAAATAAAGAGGGAATAGTTAGAGGTAAGATATAGATACAGTGGAAATGGAGAAGGAAAGGCAGAGAAAATAGTCAGTCTTCCTTTCCCCTGACCGATCCATCCAGTGCTAAGTGCAAGTTTTAATGCACGCTGTTACTCAGAGTACCAGGAAGCCGTCATCATACCGGCTCAAAGCATTCACCATCATTTTATTTCCAATCCAGACTTACAGCTGCATCAAAGGGACTCAGATCCTTGAGTGGCCCCTCAAGCTCTCACAACAATATACACTCCAAAACTAATCTGCCGCAGATATCCTCCGCTACTATTCCAAGGCATCTTTAATAAACATGACTCATCTTCCGTAATGGAGGCGCATATAATTGAGGGGAAAGAAGGGAGACTGCATTTGACACTGAACAATTCTTCAGCTCCAATGACACAGATCCGTCTGTGATCTTTTGCCAGCGACGGAAATAGACGACGTGTGAGTCACCTGGGCGGGCATGTTAATGAAGAAGAATGGATCCTTTTGATGTTTTTAATCAGCATATAAGAGTATATACCGTATGTACCACCTACACAGAGGAAGCGCAGTATATAGGGAGGAAGTATACAGTACATACAGTAGAGAGATGGAGGGGATTTAAATTTCCATTATACAACAACTTGGAAGCACCTTCTGTTTCCCTCCTCTCTCTTCACACTCCCTCATCGTCTTCTCCTTGACTTACTCGTCTGGAAC
Organism: Helicolenus hilgendorfi; assembly: GCA_916700815.1. NCBI lineage: Eukaryota > Metazoa > Chordata > Actinopteri > Perciformes > Sebastidae > Helicolenus > Helicolenus hilgendorfi. The sequence goes on from CAKALG010004030.1 coordinate 9,596, forward strand.
TCTGACATATTGGATTTCTGTTTTTCCTTCTGTAACACTGCAAGTATACTTTGCTGCCTGTGATCAGTTATTCTCCTCTCCTTCATTTCTCCTCCTCCCTTATCCCTACTTTGCTTTCCTTCCTTCTCCTCTCCTCTCCTTTGCCAAAATGTAGTCTTACAGAGCTAAGTGTATATGTATGTATTTGTGCTCGCTGTCACCAGAGACTCCACTGCATCCTGCCATTTGAAGGACAGTCTGTCTAATCACTGCGCCATCCAGTTGGAAGGTAGACAGGTTTTTATCCTCGTCTGTGTTCGCTAGATATTGTAAAAGGTTATCAACAGATCTAAAATATGGTTGACAGATAGCCTCTGGCGATGCTTCAGATCTGGGATTTTGGGATGTTGTTTCCTAGCAATAACAAGCAACACTTTACCGAGGACAGATTTAATGCAGCAACGATCGTGCACGGTCCAGTAACCTTTTTAGATTTTGTTCAGTGTGGCTGCACATTGTTGTGGATGTTGCCTTTGCAGCAGAAGAATTTAACATTATATATGTATTTTTCTCTATAATGAAAAGTTAATACCCAAAACACAAATCCTGTTCTTTGTTATAGTTGTTGTTAGGGACCCACTGGTCCCTCTTTTTCTGTCCTAATACAGATACAAAAACTAATTATATTCTAAATATTATAGACACCAGGAACTGATCCAACAACAGTGCTTTTTTTTTCTATCTAAAATCTTTATCCTGCACGCTACTGTGTGAAACTGTTAGGGATCATTTTATGTGAAGGGTAAAATGAGGCTGTAACTACACTTCATTTCTTAACTAGGCTACATTATAAGAGGACAGATGCATACACCATTTATTCCTTATGGGAATTATATTGTTCGTGAAGGTTTTAACAACGACTGTATTTAATAGGAATTGGTCACATTTGGCTGTTACCTCATCTGCTTGATGAGATCGGGTACGCCTTAGGTACCAATTTACTGTATTGGATCGATAGATCTCTAATGGTCGTAAGACATAGAGCTTTTTGGTCCCGCTCATTACGTTGCCAGGTTGTATTTGAGAAATGTGAAGGTTGTTTTTTTTATTTGCTTACAAAGCAGTAATCCAACAGCAGTCAGACCAGCAGAGGAGGGACTAAGGCATTATTTTGCAAAACACAAGTAAGTCTTTTTGCCCTCAAGTCCCAAGTCCTAAACTTTGAGTTTTGAGTCCAAAGAAGTCATAATGTGCTATTCACCAAATGTAATGCCATTTGCGTCTCTTTCTGTAATTTTCAACACGCACAGTTTGCATACTGAAATTAGTTTTTTCTTGGTGACCTCATAGTTTTTGTACACAAACAAAATGATCATCTGTATCATTTTTTTCCAACTGGCGCTCAGTAATGTAACATTAGTCTTTGATGGTTCTCTCCTGCAACTTGATTGGATGCTGGATTTGGGGAATTAAGTGACGACTTGGTGGGAATTAATAGTGTTAACGTTAGTTGATTTAGGAAATAATTGCTTCGTGGCACACTTTTTAAATAACATATTTTCTAATCTTTGGTTTTGGAGGAAAGTATCAAGTATTTTCAAGTCAAAACGCTCAAGTCCAAATGAAGTCATGAGTCAATGATGTTAAAGTTTTCAAATGTATTAAGAAGTTTATCTATTTTTAAGTGAGTTAAGATTTGACTTGGAAACTGGTTTGGTTGCACATCCTTGTTTTTGTGACAGCACTTAAAAAACTGACCATGCAACAATACACTGGCCTTAACAAAGACAGACTGAAGACTGAATGGACAGACAGTCAGCCCAAATGAAGTGCAGCTGTCAGTGAGATCTTTACAGTCACTTCCATCCATGTCCCACAGGGACTTTCACTGTTTTAGGATACAAGACTGTCACTGAGAGAGAGACACCATGGATCTGAAATATAAAGTGTATTTTCCATTTTCTGACTTGAGAGTGCCATAGATAAAAATGGATCTCACATTTAAAGCCAATCAGAGTTAATGGCACTTTGCATCAGCAGGAAGAATAGAGTGCAGCAGCACTATTTCCAGGTGTCTGTGTACCAGTGCTTATTTGTCTGGCGAGAGAGAAAGAGAGAGAGAAAGTCATGCAATCAGCTCTCTTTTAGCAGAGACGCTGCGTCTTCCTCCCTTTGTTCCTTTAGATGTCAGTTTGGAGAGCAGAGTGGCCCTTTTGGAAACGCCCTTTGTTGAATTCCGACTGTTCCTTTTGCCCTTTAGTGCATCTAACGAGAGGAACACGTCCAAACTAAAGCACTGATCTAATTACAGCAAAGTAAATCAGCAGTAGGTCATCCACTGACATACTTGAGCAGCTACTACTCTCAACAGATAGAGGTGCTTCGATGCCCTCTCCAACATGTGCTGGAGCGAGAGAGAGTAGACTGAGTGCCAACTCCGATAACCAGCAGCTGGAGCCACAGTCACCGCCTCTCCACCCAGATACAATAGCAATAAACACAGCAATGCTTCTTATACAAGTATTCTGCATCTTGTGTAACTCATACTATTTATAATTTAGAAAGTAGCAACGCTGAGCCCTCAGACTTGGGGTCACCGAAACTCATAATAAAATATTTATATAGTGAAGGCAAACAGGCAGAGGAGCAGAGACTCCGGCCCTGGAGACCAAAGCTACCGTCTCCCCGGCATCCGCCGACCGCGGCCAAACTGTTTTCCAAGACCGGCTTCACTAGATATAACCTTGCGGTTTCGGTGCTTCCGTGTAGTTTGTGTTGGAATCTTGTCTGAATAGCGTAGTCACACGTGTCCATATGCGAGCGCGCATTGGACACCGACCCGGATTGACCCGGAAGTTACAAACAGTCCCTTTTAATAAATCAACAATTTGACACAAAAACGGTCCGACAGAGTCCGAGATCAGAACTGCGCCCGTACTGTAACAACAGTCTGCTATAAAGACATAACAGACCGCAGAACGCCGTGATTGACCAATCAGAATCGAATATTCAACAAAGCTATGTAATAAACACTGGTATCGGATTGGTACTCGGTATCGGCCGGGTGTCGGTGTCGGTGTCTGTATCAGCACTGAAAAAATTGGATCGGTGCATTCCTAATTAACATGTATATATGTTTTCAATAACACATGCATAAAATTAAGTTGTGATTCATCATACGAATATCTCTTCAAAATTGCTGGTTTAACTTTTCAAGATAATATAAGGTGATATGGAAATGGCAGCAAAAGATTAGGAACATTAATTTCTGCACAAATTCGCAGTTCTCACGATTTATAGATATAAAGCCTATTGTGAATTGGGTCACGATGGTTTGTAATTTTTAAAAAGTGGATTCCCAGAAAAACAGTTTGGGAAACACTGATGTAAACTATGTAACTTGCACAAGTGGCCAATATCAATACAGTGAAGAACCATTTAGAAAAATACTTCAATTCATCTCCACGGAAGGAATCGAGGTCTTAAGTCACGTCTCGCTTGACATGATGATGGAGAGCATGTCACGATACGGATGACAGGAGTCTGTGCGGGTGGACATATGGACATCAGTCTTTGACAAGAACTCTTTGGGACCAAAAGGACAAAAGGAAACAGTATGGCGGTCTCTGCTCTCTAATTCGTTTAAACATAGACTTTTGAAAGAGAAATTGGTCGGAACTGATTTATTGGGTGCCACATTCAATCTTTTCACTGGAAGCTCTCTATCAGTTGATGGATGTAAACAATCATCAAGAAAATTGACAGCCTTAAGAGTCATGGTTCTTGCATGAATACAGCTTGGATGATAATGTACCATCGCAGAGGTTGAAAAAGAAATTGATTCATTAGTTGCTCTTAAGAACTATATAATTAAAAAGACAGACAGACGGACCTCCCCACTCCCTTCTCATAGAAATATGGACACAAAAAACAGTGACACAAAGTTTATTCCTCACCCACACACAAATATATAACCTGTTTATAGCGCTGTCTTTGTGATATTTCAAAACTTGCAGAATTTCCATCTGTTTCAGCTCGTGGCATGTCACATTATATTATACTCAAGTCATGTGTGCGCATGTTTGCATGGCACAGGAAAGCAGTACCTTTGATGCCCAGCTCAGTCCCTTGTTTATGATTGGCTCCGACAGCACAGTGACCCCTTCTTGGGCTCATGTGTGATTGGTCGGCTCACACAAATTCACCTAATATTTCCCAAGTATCGAATACTTCCTGAGACGACCCCATCAATAGCTCTGTTCCCGTCTGTCTGTTTGGGATTTATCTGAGCTTTCTGAGCACACACCAGGTTCTCGGCATTCTCACTAATTAGTTTGACTGCATACAAAGAAGACGGGACAGACACCTTTGTGTGACAGAGAGACGAGAAAAGGGGGAGAGGCAGAAAAAAGATACAGAATGCCACATGAAATGTTTTCCCCCTACGAAAGTAATCTGTCTGTCACTCCTTTTTCATCTCACAGCTCCTTCATGATTTAGCTTGTTTTCTTCCCAGCACTGTCTAAATTAGAGGCAGGCAGATACGCTGGGAGAGAACTGAATTCATATTCCCTCGTGACACAACTGTCTACATTAATTATGAGCCAACTGGGAAGAGCAACCCATCATTATTTTAGATATTTAGTCAGTAATGTAATCCGAGTGTTTATAAGTATAAAAGTAAAGTAGGGCTGGACGGTATGGCCACGATATGTCATTTTATATCTCGATAACAATATATATCACGATATAGCATGTTTTCTGGTCTATATGAAATAACCGCATGGTTTCACTTATTTTTGTATACTCCTGTGTGAATTTTATTCTTGACTAATGAAAAGTACTGAGTGTTTTCTCATCTAAAGAGCTTGAGTGCAAAATGAACACAACAGTTTTTATTTTGAAATTATAGATAAAAATAGAAATGAAGACAGGCCTAGCCTTTATCGAGATATAAACGATATAGAGAAATATATATGATAGACATTTTTATATCTTTTTGACGATATATATCGTCATATTACCCATAATAACACCTTAACGCAAATTAGTTTTAACGCCACTAATTTCTTGAACGCATTAACTGACCAGGCTGTAGCAGGTTCAGTTTTAGAGCTAGAGTGAAGATACTGATGTCATCTGAAACTAAAAAACCCAAGGACCATTGGTATCAACCATGCCACTGTTAATAACGTTCCAAAGTTATGCTAAATTTTAGCGAGGAAAAACTGTTATGGCCATTTTCAAAGGGGTCCCTTGACCTCTGACCTCAAGATATGTGAATGAAAATGGTTCTATGGGTACCCACGAGTCTCCCCTTTACAGACATGCCCACTTTATGATAATGCAACTAATTGTAAGTCTTATAATAGCACATGTATATGGCTCAGAGATTCTATCTAAGAAGAATAACGTTGATAACAGAAACCCCACAAGGAGGTCATTGGAGATTAGAGAGGCTCATTGTGCCTGACCCGTGCTACTCTAGCAAAGATCGATACCGAGGGATGTCCTAAGCACACAGCAGCAGAAACAATGTGAAGGAATTGGAGGCTTAACACTGCCCCATGTTGAATTGATTTCTGCTGGTTAAACGTATCGACGCTCGGGGTGTAGTAATGGCTGCCATCAGTACGCAGTTTGTCAGTCAGAGAGGTTTTCATTAGAGCCATGAAGGCAGTCGATAGATTGAGCCAACAGAAATCAATGAAGGCAGAAGATGGGGTCAAGATTATATAGAGTAGACTATTCAAGATGTGTGTGTGTGTGTGTGCACGTTTTCCTATATGTGTGTGTGTGATTAGGTAGAGATAGAGACTATGAATGGAGCCGGCAGTGAAAGGACTACCAGAAGCTGTGGGGATCAGAAGGTGTAAAGAACAGGGAGGGGGAGATTATACCTGTCGTAGTCTCCATTGCAGAGCGCTCGTACTGGGATAGTGAAAGGCTGCCACACTGGATTCAACGTGTTCTTCACCACCTCTGTTTTATGGCAGATAGTAAACCTGGAGTAGAGGAAGAGGGAGGTAAAGGGAAAGATACGTTCAAAAAGAGGCAGAGAAAGAAATTGCAATATTATTTATTAATTACACGAGCCAGGGACAGAGATAAATATGCAAATGAGGGGAGGAGTAGCAACTGAAGAGACGGAGGTAACAAGAAAGACAATGTCAAATCCCACAGTGACGGGAGAGATGCTTTAAATAGGGCTGCACCCAGCTTTGTTTACCGCTTGGCCTGTCTCCCAGCTATATTGTATTTTAGACCACAGAGAATAATTTGATATTTCAGTCTGGCTTTTAAATCCCTTCCCTTGACCTCAAGTGTGACAATGATATGCAAATGGATTTCTCTGATATCCGAAATGCTTCGCAGAGCAGAGAGACATAAATTCCTATCAAATACTCCCCAAATATCCTCCCAAAAAGCAACTAGGCGTATCACATTTTTTTCTTTTTTTTTTCACCCAAATCCTTGGATTACTTGTGCTCCACTAAGTGCCTGAAGCCTTTTAAAACCATGTTAGTCCTTTAGCTGCACCGGCCTCTAATTTGTACCCCCCTTTGGCACCAACAACAGATACTTCTAGCACATCTGTGGGGATCCATTTCCCACCCTGTTATGTATCAAGAAAAATACTGAGAAAAGCTGGAAGACGGCTAATGAAGCACTTGCTGAAGCATCTTCGGCTACATAGGGCTGACGCTGCCACAACTGCGCAGCCCCTTGGGGGAGGTTGAACAGCACTCTGGGAAAGGCGAGAGGAGATGGGGGAGTGTTGTGCATCCCTATGTGAATTGCCTCAGAAACTGACAGCGTTTTTCCTATTGATGGAAAATGCAGATTGTTTCTTTTATTCTTGCTTTTATGCTTTTTTTTTTACGTTAATTGCTTCTCTTTCCTATTTGCTCTCCTTGAATCATTTATGTAAGGCATAGCCATGGGAGCTGTGTTGTGAACAGGATACTTGCCTCTGTATGCAGCCTCTTAAGTTGTGCATGCCTCAGTAACCACTGCAGCTCTTCTCTCATACTGTACATATAATTATCATCCCTCTCTACTGTATCTCCTCTAATGTTCCTTCCGTTATTGCCTCTCCCTCTTCCCCAGATTATTTCCATTTGAATTTTTTATTATGTTACTGTAACCTTTATGATATTGTTCCAGCACTTGCAGCTATACCTTTCGGAAAACCAAAATCACACCGAGCACTCACGTTCCGTCCTCGTTGCTCCTGTAAAACACCATGAAAGGGTCCGACTTGCCAAAGAAGTCCTTCTTGTCCAGCTTGTTGGCACAGAACTGCATAGTGGCGCTGTCCTGCAGGGATGCAAGTGGGGAGAAGTGTGAGATAGGTTGTGGGGGGAAGGTTATATCATAACTGCTTAATGATTGAAGATGTCTAAAGGTATTATTTATGTGGCCTATTTCGCTCTTCTTCCTCTGCTTCTTTCCTTTTATCTTCTATCAGCAGATGGAGGAAGCTGTCTGTGCATCACACTAAGATAATGAATACTGCATGAATACTGTATTCTCTGCGTGTACTTATGTGTGAATGGGTGTGTGTTTACCCTTATTTATATTTCTTGGCATATTGTGAAAATCTTGGGTTTTTTTTAGAGAAGCTTTTTATATGATGTTTTATTAGATTTACATTTATATTAGTGTGCAATAATAGACACACTGGCAGACCTGTGGGGCGGCAAAGGTCGAGACACACCAGAAAACCAAAAGTTGGGTAGATGAAAATCAGGCAACTTTACTATTCTTATGTCTTTACCATTAATGGGGCAAATAATGTAAAGTTTGGCCTGGATGTGGGGCTGGAGGAAAGGCCATGTTGTCAGCTAAAACGGAGCTTTATAGTCTGTACAGATGCAGAATCACTTTGTCTGGCTCGACTAGATATTTAGAATTTTTTAAACTTTTGCTACTCTGTTTATTTGCCTATTTTGTCAGCCTCAACTGTAAGCCGAGCTGTACTTTGATTGTTGATGTTAGCATTTTGCATATTTCAATCATAGACTGTATATAAGAAGTGGACTTGGTCACCGTGATTTTACCCATTGGTTTGTGGACTGACGTTTTGAAGCCTCGAGTTCAGCATTTTGGCCATTGCCATCTCTTTTTTTTTGCAACCAGAAGTGACACAAGAAGGTGGAGCTAAGTACAACCGAACACTGAATAAGACATTTTTAGGCGACCAAAATGTTACAATTAACTTTAATGAACTGAAAACACACTGTGAAAGGGTTAAAGTTGTAAGCCAAAAACATGGACAACTCACAGACTGGAGAACACCGTGGTAGCGACCTGTCAATCACAAGGTAGCCATGCCCTAAAGCATCCCCTGCTTTTTGGTCTATTTGACTCTAAATGGTACCATAATTTACTAAATGAACATCATGCTGTATTGAAGAAGACTTGAAACTAGCGATTGAGACCATAAACTCATGTTTACATTGTTTACTGAGGTAATAAATCAAGTGAGAAGTAGGGTCATGTTCTCATAGACTTCTATACAATCAGACTTCTTTTTGCAACCAGAGGAGTCGCCCCCTGCTGGCTGTTAGAAAGAATGCAAGTTTAAGGCACTTCAGCACTGGCTTCACTTTTCAGACCCGGAAGTTGCCCGCTGGTTTCAGTGCCATTAGGAACCATTAAGTCCCAGCCATACATAACCAAAACAATGAATTAAAAGTGCTGCAGAGTGTGGTGTTGATTCACAGTGGGATTGGCAGTACTAGTGACTCAAAATATCAATATAAAAAATATTGGGTCATATGGAGGTTTTAGGTTGAGTAGCATTAACAACATCATTCTACACCACTGTGAAGGAACTGGTGGTGTAGCTGATGAAGTACATGATTTTAAATTACCAAAAGCTAATTCAGAATATTCAAAGTTAAGGTACATCGCTTTTAATGATAATGATTAAGTAGAAGACCTAATGAATGTTCAGTTCAGTTGGGTGATTATGTCAATCTCTTTTATGTCAACATGTCACATCACAGTCACCGTGTGTCACTACTGGAGACGAGCACAATTAGTTTCAGCGGGGGTGTAAGAATAGTGGACGTGCATGGATACAACATCCCATACAAATACCCACAGCTGCTGGAAAACACAAAGAAAGGCTCGGAGAACTGTTTCATGAATCATGTTTAGCAAAGTTAATGCTCTTCACTTATTTGTATGAGGATGTAGACATATGACTATCCATTGTTCTGTGTCGTGTGAATGTCACCTGCTACCACTTTGCTACTACTGGCAGTCAGCCTACCATCCACTCTAACTTTATCTATAACCACAGCCTGATGGCGTGTGTGTGTGTGTGTTCAAGTATGCAGGCATTGTAATCTCTAACCATACATACAGTATCCACCCACCTGCGGTGCTGCTAAAATTAGTGCCAGCTGCTTACCAAGTCTAATTCTAGCATGAGTAATGGTCATCAGGCTAACTTCTTCTGATACCTGTCACAGCATCTGGAAAGCATCACATGCTTCACGTTTATTTAAGCCTCAGAGAAACATCAAACACAAAGCACAGTTTCTGCTGTGGGCTTTGTGTTTTTCTGGGCTGCCTGCTTTGCGTCTTGTTTTTAGTCAAATAACATGATGATGCACTTAATGTTGTTCTCAATTAGGAGCCATATCCAGAACTTTCAGATATTGTTTATGGTGAAATATTATTTTTTAGATAGACATTATAGGCATTGTTTTTGCATCAGCAGGTATTAAGCAAAGGATTGCAGAATCAATCCATCATATTGTCCAAATATTCTTAAGTAATTACCTCTCAATTAAGGTTGCAAATGACTACTTTAATCACATAATTTCTGATATTAATCATGATTAGACCCCATTAAATTGCAATTATGTTCTAGAAAGGTTAGCATAGCTGGTTCCTTCAGTGTAGTTTAGCCTTGTAAGAATATCTCTTTACCATACCTATTTAGCAGTGGAAAAAGGATAAAAATCGGTGCTGCAGAACCCAAGAGATCCTCTTTTTTATTACACCCATTCTTCTTCCTTATCAAAACCTGGTGCCTAAATTACCCACAATACATTTCAACCTGCGTCAATTCGGTCGGAAATGCGGGCGTGTTATGTGTGTGGCTAATGAGCAGGAGACAGAGGTCTAGTAGGCTCCCTTATTTTTAACTCCACACTCCCAGATTCCTTTCCAAACTTGTAGTCTTCAGCCCCAACTGACGCTGACTCAATTGACATCCATTTCTTTACCTCTATAATCAAAAATTTGTTATATTAAGTTTTTGAAAGCATAAGCATGCAGCCTTTTCAATCTTTTTTTACATCGGTAGCTCATCATTATGCATGCTGCTTCTGTTCGGTGGCGGCTGTGGCTCAGAGGTAGAGCGGGTCGTCCACTAATCGGCAGTTTGATCCCCC
>CAKALG010004031.1:0-12046 GCA_916700815.1 Helicolenus hilgendorfi
AGTCGACCTCAATGAGCGATGAGAGCGCCGGCAGCGTAACTCACGGAGCTGTCCTGCCAGTTCCTGCACTCGCTTGATTGGGCGTAGTTCAGGAAAGAGAAGTTCATTTCTAAACCAGACTTCCTCAGCTCAGCCACAGCCTGCAAAACAGTAACATCAGCACTCCGTCAGGCGGCAAGGATACAGTGTCTCAGTCTCACAACAGGAGGTATATCTCTCAACTAATCCATTTATCTTTTCTTTGTACGGTTCTTCACTGCCAATTGACTGTCCACTAAACACATCCCCCAAACAGTGACTGTCCAATCATAGCTTAGCAACTGTAACTAGACATGGCAAGTCTGTGAGGTTTTTTTGATTTTTCCACATGTTGAAACGGTGTTGATGGAGTGGTGCAGGGATGACATATTTTTGTAGGCCAACCAGGAAGTTAGCATCACCCTGGTTTCCTCGACAAAAAGCCAATGATATTTTTCTATTGGGTTTTGGAGTATTGCAGAAAATAAACTTTTTTGTTCTTTGTTCAGTCACCTCCACAAATGAACACCACTTTTATGATTTTTGAAGCGTAAATGCAATCGCCAGAAGTAAAAAGCTTTAATACGGCTCTAAACAAACTACACAGTCGCATGAATACGAGTATACACAACGAGGCTGTAAAGGCGGACTAGTCAGCGTGATGACGTTTAGTAGTCTAATTTAGCCACTTGTTTGCAACCACCTTTTTTAAGACTCGTAAAAGACTCAAAATTCATGAGTGGGATGTTTACCAACATATTTTATATCGTAGAACAAAGCGTTAAATCTCTTAAACTTGTGTTAACCACAGACCTTATTTCAGGCGTCTAACCAAAAAAACATTCAAAAAACCCATTGACTTCCAGACGAGGGAACCGGAAGTGCTAAAATGCTCATTTCCTGGTTTTAGGACTCATTCCTGTAGTACTCTATTAAGGCTGCAGTAAGTTCCATACTCCTTATATGAAGAGTGGTGTCTTAAATTTATCCTATACAAAACCAAAACCACATGTACAGAAGCATAATGGATGGCTAAAACAGTGTGTCTAACTGCTCTAATGTATGCTGCATGTCTGGCTAACTAGTTCACTACCTACAGTGGTAGCCAAGTGTCACTTTCAAGGCCAAGAAGGATGTCATTAACTGACTACTAGTTTGAAATCCATACAGATTATATTAAAATGAAATTAAGTACTAGGACTAACACTTCTTTAACACACCTCTATACTGCAACACAAGAACAATCCTGTTTCTGTATTTCCATGTATACTATGCATCATCAACTGGAGAGGATGATACTAACTTTTTACTTTTTACAACAGAAAGCTTGGCATAGAGGCGTAGCAACCATAACTAAGGGAGGGGGAGCATAGCAAACAGTCAATTGAACCCCTCATCAACATGTCTACATAATGTTAAATAGCGACGAGGCTCTTCTTCTGTGGTACTTACATTTAGAAGCACTCCAATCGGGTGACGCCCACAGATGGTGTTGCGGTACTTCTTCAGGTAGTTGGTGAAAGACATGGGATCCAGCTGTTCTATAATACCCATCCCCTTCACAAGCACAGAAAAAAAAGAGTCAGAAGTCATGTTGTTCAATATAATATTTAGTTTCATTTATACTTGGTTATTTGATTTCTAGAAAGCCGTCATTTCTGTATGCAGTGTGTTCCAAGAAAAAAAGCTTCCTTATCACGAGAAAACAAATAGAAAAGTCTCTATCCATTTCCTCTCTGCCCTTCTGTATTCTAACTTCCTGAAACATGGTGTATTTTAAGCAGGTACATGAAAGTAAATAGTCACATTAAGAGCACATGAGGTATTCAAAATGTCTCTCACCCATAAGTATTATGGGTCTGGCTCACTGTGACATTAATGTCTTTTTAATGTGTACTTCATTCCTATAACAGCTGTACATGTGGCTGATCTGATGATAATCTATACATATTATATTTCATGAATGATCTCACATTTGAATTAAATATATCTCAGTGGTTACCGTTTTATCAAGATGCTCGATAGACCTGTAGATCTCCCCTTGAGATTCATCATAGTATGTGTAGCGGAACCGTTGACCTTCAAAAGAGATGTTATGACTTTTAGGCAGAATTATCCTCAGATAGCAAACCGCACTGTTAATGGCAGAATACTCTCAAAGAATGAGTGTAATTTTCAGTGCTTTTATTGATTGGTACCTACCCCAGTGGCAGAAGTCGGATGAGATAATGAAAAGGTTGGACGGGTCTGCCAGGTACTTGCTGAGCAGCTTCCCATATTCCTGTTCCTTGGACTCACTCAGGGCTCCCACGAGCACAGGGACGATGCTAAACTCGTCTTTGTGGCTGCAACATTAGATTATTGAATTAACAACTTGAGTACAATAGCTGCACCTCTCTGTCAAATTATGTCCAATGCTGGGCATGGGTGGGAATAAAATCTGCATTAATACTACTTTATTTTCCATAAAGCATCCATCATTGAAAACCAATGGGGAAACGGCCAGCCTACAAAATGATACTGGTGAGTTGCACCTTTGTACCCTATATGCAACACCTACGTTACTAATGCTTCTCGTCAGTCAACATCACAGTTTTTAGTTCACCATGAATGCTTAATGTGCTCGGTTCACTTCATACTACCTGATCCCTACTTTTGCCAACCAAGAAAATGCCTTTGACTCCTGCCAACCTAACAGAAGGCTCTATCAATTATGCATATCACACTTTCCATGTGTCCCTGAACCAATGTGATTCTGGTTTACGGTATGTATAGAAAGGCAATGAAAAGAAGGAACAGAACTAAAGGCGTGATACACATTCCTGCCATTGATCTCTCACTATGTTGCTGATCTACAGGAGAAGGTAACATGCCAAAATATGGGAAGAAGACAGACGGCTAGCAAGTTAACAATGCAGGATTCTAAATACTAATCTAAAAATCAGCTTTGCAAATGTTTTTTGAGGATGGAAATTAGGGCTGGGCGATAATGCCAAAATCTTCTATCTCGATATAGGTCGTCTCATATCTCAATAACGATATAAATCACAATACACCATGCTTTCTGGTAATTCAATAAATAAACTATATGAAAGAGATACATGGTAAAGCCTATTGTTGTATACTCCTGTGTGTATTAAATACGTGACAATGAAAAGTACTAGTATTTTCTCATTTTAAGAACATAACTGAAATTATAGAGAAAATTAATGTAAACATAACGTAACGTTTGTTTAGAAGAAAACCCCACAGGGTACCTTTTAAGATAAAACTTACTTCCCTCTGTGAGTGTTTAGTGTTTGATTCTTTAGTTCAATGAATGCCACTCCTATGTGCATTACCTCTCCATGGCTTTAGCAGTGTAAGGCAAGTGCATTTCAATACTGTGCTCATCTTCATCTGTCTGCAGACTCATCCGCTCAAACAACCCAGTTTTCCAGAGGTCAGCATAAACTGTAAAACAGAGGTGAGTTTAACTTTAATTTGTGCAATTAATTTGTGTTATGATGACAACGTCTACTGATTAAGTCATTTTTGGAGCTGCACACTCACTTTAAATTGGGTATTGGGTTATCCTGATAAGTGTCAAGCTGAGAAAAACCTCATCATTGACAAAGCCATTATGTTAATAGCGAGGGAACTGTCTGGTCCCTGGTGGATGATTAAAAGTGTATCATCTCACAACACTGCATGTTGAAGCTCTGGTCAGGTTAGACTATAACTATCATAATGAAGTAACGGTAATTCTGGGGTTATTTTGTCTTTTCATTTTTTTTTTTTTAGTGTTACTGAAAAAAGGTGTTTTGGTGCCTTCAAATGAAACTCGTGAGCTTGTGTTTACAACGTGGGAAGTCGTGTACACAATATGGTTGGCGTTTAAGTGGTTAAGTCGTGAGAACACTGCTTCTAAGCAACGACAATATTGACATTACTGTCGGCGTCTCGAAGCCACAGAGGCTAACAATTTAGCAAGCTATCAAGTGGGTAACATAATGCAGGAAATGCAAAGGCATAATGACAGAGGATAAAAGATGAGGCCATTGGGAATGTCAACATTTTCCTCAGACCCATTATAAAATGACGAAGAAAAACAATATACGACTAAAATTACAATATATTAACTTATTATTCACTGAAAAATGTACTTCCATGGCCTCTACCATTTCTGACAACGTCAACAAACACGTCACAACTCGTAAACCCTAAGCTTTTCAGAAACTTTCCACTTACAATGATGTGAATCCCACAAGAGGGGGGCATTCATATGGACTCTTCTTGTGAACTCGGTAAACACGACCCCATTTGAAGGCACCACCTGTCTTATTTTTTTTTCGGCATGAAACACGCACTACATTCTATACTAAACAAACTGCAATCCAAACTGTGGTTATGTTACTACCTCACATGACCCTTAAAATACCGTCCTAAATAATTAACCCATTAGCATGTGTTAACATCTGAGATTGAGCGACAAACACGAACACACATAAAAAGTAGAAATCACAATGTCATGAGTGAAAACAGTGAATACCCTTATGGTCGATTCTCAGGTCATAGAGAGGTGTTCTATAGATCTCTGCAGGTGACAGGGCACAGCGGGAGAGGGGCACATGGTGTGAAGGTCCCAGGATGAACACCCTACGACTGAAGGGCAACAGGATTTTATCTCACTCGGTCTATTCACAAAAGGCACACCACCAGCACTATATTCTACTATCTTAACTAACATCTGTGGGGGGAAATTCAAGATAAGAAACAGTCATACAAAGAATTTTCTTATTTAATGAATAGAGATAAAAACTGAATGACTTACGTAACAGAGGGATCAACCTGCTTGTAGGCATGTGCTGCACAAGCACCACAATAGGTATACCCTGCATGCCTGCAAACACAAACGTGTCAATTAGAATGGAGACGGCATCACAGATACCTTCTGACATGTTCATATTGTATTCAACGTGTTCTTACGGCGCTATAATGGCTCTAGCAGGTCTGATCGTAGACTCTGCTTTGGACAGCCAGCCTTCTAGTTGTGCGTTCAGCTGGGATCCTGAAAAGGTAGAATAAGAAAAAATTAAATAATAATTTCACTTCTCATCACTGGATTAAAACGGTCCGACTATACTGCTCTCTCCATTCTTCCTTACAAGACTAAGAATGACATAGCAGGCCAGTACTAAAAAAATAAATTGTCTGATCAATACAAATAGGATTTGATAGATGCAGCAAAGCTACACGCATAGATCACTAAAATCAAGGTAATATGTCACTGTAATAATTCCTGAGGGGTGAAATCCAAGTGAGGCAACTGTGGTTAATTTAGTCTTGTCATAAAACCTGCAGTAGGTGGAATATTTTTGGCATCATTGGGCAAAAATTCCATAATTAAAATGCTCTGAGAGAAAACTAGACTTCTGCACCTCCTCATTGCTCTGTTTTCCAGCTTTAGAAAATCTAGCCCGTGACGGGAGACTTTGGCCAATCACAGGTCTTTCCAGAGTAAGAGCGTTCCTATTGGCTGTTCATTCAACGGAGGCAGCTCTAAGTCACTTGCGAACTCCGAACAAACTAGGCAGCGCTGGTCAAATATGAATCAATATTATGTTACTGTAATGCCTATTTCTCTCCTCAAATGTTTTCAGAATCATCTTGTAGTGTACTGTTTAGCTGTAAAATGAGAACGTTTGCTCCGGCTGGTGGGCGGTGCTTGGTATTTCCTCAAATGATCTCAACATGGCTGCCGGATCAAAAACGTTCTCATTTTACAGCTAAACAGTACACTACAAGATGAAATAGGCATTACAGTAACAGAATATTGATTCATATTTGATCAGCGCTGCCTAGTCTGACCATTTGATCAGAGTTTGCAAGTGATTGACAGCTGCTCAGAGACGACTTGATTGGTTGTTTTCCTCCGGTCTGTGAAATTTTGCAGGTGCCATTAGGAGCACCAGAGGCACATGATTTTTTTTCAGATTATCTGTCTCATGCACGGCTGTCCTACTGACCATTTTATAAAAATAACTTTTTTTAAATCATACTTGCTCCAAACCTTCCCACTGCTGCTTTAAGTGTGATGCTATTTTGGGTGAGAAATGGAGATGAACTGGACCTTTTTACATTGTGTTCTGGTCCAGGTTAAACAATAAAAATACCATAAAATAAACTTTAAACTTGCTAACTGCGATTACCTTTACTGTATTAGTGTTAACGTTATGTCAACATAAATCAAAACATAGCTGACTAGCTATTATAATTAAGTCTGCAGGAAAAAACAAACAATCAGTATAATTCATTTTGGGATCGGGTAGACTAGTTTATGGACATATTGTTTATATGCAATACAAATATCGTTGGTGTAACTTATGTTCTGTTGAAAACGGTTATTACAAATAATAATAATAATAATAATCTTTACTTGTATAGCACCTTTATCAACATAGTTTCAAAGTACTTGCACAGATACAATGAAATACAGACAAAATAAAAACAACAATAAAGCATAAACAACAACAAAACATAAAGACTAAATAATGAGAAAACTAAAACCTGCAACCAGTGGTATCAAAACAATAAGTTACTACACATAAGCCAAAAGAGGACAACATAAGGTGTGGGAAAAGGTGCACCAAGCTGTTGCCTTACGGAGTTAAAAAAAAAAAAAAAGCCTTTTTATGAAAATGGGTTTTTAAAAGAGATTTAAAATTGATAGTAGAGCTAGCTAACCTGAGGTCCCGAGGTAGGCTGTTCTTCAGTCTAGGGGCATTGATGGCAAAGGCCCTGTCACCCTTAGTCACCAACCTAGACCTGGGTATAGCCAGTGGTGGCACATAGGGTGTAAGGAGCTCAGTGATGTAGCTTGGTGCCAAACCATGCAGTGCTTTAAAAGTTAATAATAAAATCTTAAAATCAATTCTAAATAATGCAGTAATATATAATGCAATAATAATGCAGTATGTCAAGCTTAAAAAGGGATAAACAGGCAGGCTTTGGTCGTCCAATAACAAGAAACTAGCAGCTAGCTGGTGAAATGGGGGAAGGGGTGCAACATGAACCTTCAATTTTCTGCCCTGCCCTTCCCAGCCCTTTGTTTCATGGCAGCCAGTATTTCTGCACCTAACTTGAAGCGAGTCAGAGACCAACAAGACACACAATAACACTAGCAGCTTGAGTTTAAAATGTACTGCTGGCAGGTCTAGACAGATAGCAGGATGGTAGGCCAGGAAGTTCTGCAATATTAGCCAAGTTAGCTATTGTTAAGTTGAAAGCTTTGATTACTTGTCAAAAGCAGCAGATGTGTCTGTTTGTTGTTGGAAGATTTCCATCGACCATATGAGGAGGAAATGTGCTGAATAAGCTCAAACCAAACCATGCACCAAATGTGATAACAAGAGATAAGGTATAGTCAAGTAAAGCTAATGTTAGCTAGTCGACTTCTCATCAGATGGATTAACTGTTAGCAGTAACCATTAGCCATCATAATCTGCTGTGGCAAAGCCATGAGCTCCACCTCAAGATAATGAAGGTTATACAAAATAAAAAAACACCAATAAAACAGACCAACATGACAAACAACAGCCAGGTAGGCCAGGAAGTTCTGCAATATTAGCCCAAGTTAGCTATTGTTAAGTTGAAAGCTTTGATTAGTTATGCTGAGCAGCAGATGTCTGTTTGTTTTGGAAGATATCCATCCACTAAATGTGCTGAATATGCTCAAACCAAACCATGCACCAAATGGGATAACAAGAGCTGAGGTAGTCAAGTGAAGCTAATGTTAGCTAGTCGACTTCTCATCAGATGGATTAACTGTTAGCAGAAACCATCACAATCAGCTGTGGCAAGCCATGAGCTTCACTGTGTTTCATCTCAAGATAATGAAGGTTATACATAATAAAAAAGCCACCAGTAAATCAGACCAACATGACAACAAACAGCCAGCTAGCATACTAGCTTTGGATAACAAGAGATGAGGTAGTCAAGTGAAGCTAATGTTAGCTAGCCGACTTCTCATCAGATGGATTAACTGTTAGAAGTACAAACCCTAATGTTAGCCATCACACTCTGCTGTGGGAAAGCCGTGAGCTCCACAGTGTTTGATCTCAAGATATTGAAGGTTATACAAAATAAGAAAACACCAATAAAACAGACCAACATGACAAAACAACAGCCAGGTAGGCCAGGAAGTTCTGCAATATTAGCCCAAGTTAGCTAATGTTAAGTTTAAAGCTTTGATTACTTGTCAAATAGCAGCAGATGCCTGTTTGTTCTGAAAGATTTCCATCCACTAAATGTGCTGAATAAGCTCAAACCAAATTGGGATAACAAGAGATGAGGTATAGTCAAGTAAAGCTAATGTTAGCTAGTCGACTTCTCATCAGATGGATTAACTGTTAGCAGAAACCACAATCTGCTGTGGCAAGCCATCAGCTCCACAGTGTTTAATCTCAAGATAATGAAGGTTATACAAAATAAAAAAAACACCAATAAAACAGACCAACATGACAAACAACAAGCCAGCTAGCATCCAGCTTGCTAGCGGTGCTCTGTTGACAGTTTTTACCCGAAGCAGAGTACCAGCTCCCGGCGTGACTTGCTTCTCTGCACACCACTCGGTTCGACATCTTGGTTCCCAAGCCTCCTATCTTGGTTTGCTCTTGTCAAAGGCAGAAAAAAATAAGTAAAATTGCCCAAAAAAAGCCTGGTGTCAGCTTAACCCTAGAGAGGAGAAACAAAGCCAGCTAGAGACAAAGGGCAGTCAGACAGCTGGGCTAAGCTAACGTTAGCTCAGTGTTTCCGTTAGCTGGCTCCGTTGTGTTTTTAACCGGTTATAATAAGTTCTCCGGAGATAGCAGTCAGTTTATTAGACAGTCTGGCGTTACTATCAAAGGCACAAAGTCTTTGTAATGTGCAGAGATATCAGGAGAGAGCAGAAGATGACAGGAGGAGCAGCAGCAGCTGTCACAGTCGGAGTCAGGATTACTGAGTGAGTCTGTGGAGCCAGGTAAGGGGCGGCTCCGACACTGTTGTCATAGTGACGTCAAGCGTTTTGATTGGTTACTTGGTTAGCTGACAGAACGTGATTGGTGGGGTGGAATCAAGGGGGCGGAGCTAAGAGGGATAAAATGTCAATTGACTTGATAAACTTGATTTACTTGTTGTTTGTTTGTTTGTTTGTTTATTTATTTATTATTTTTAATTTTAATTTAGTTATCTTTTTGTTTTTTGGTCCTTTCCTTCTTCCTTTTTTTCTTTTTTTATATGTGTTTCATTTTGGTTTCTATCGGATTTAATTAATTTATCAGTGAATCGTGTTTATTGCTAGGTGTAAGAGGTATACACTAGGAATTTGCTTTGGTTTTGTTGGTGCAAATAAGCAGTATAATGACAATAAAAACGTTAGAATAAAAAAAAATTCTAACAATATACAATATAAGCTATAAACAAAAATAAAAACAAATATGATATAAATGTAATTGTTTATGAAATTAACTCTGCTTATTTAATGGTGCAGTAATATTGTTATAGGGATGGGGGAAGGGGAATATAATGTGTTTATACAATTATTTCTGTGATTTATTGGATTTTGTACAGAATACCAATAAAAAAGACTGAGCAAAAAAAAAAAACTTGATTTATATTTTCTTTGAAACTGCTGATCTGATAATCAACTGTTGACCATTTATCATTCACAACACAAAAAAAGGTGTGCTGTAAACGATAAATGTCAGATGAGTGTTGTGAATGATTTTTTAAATTTATTTATTTATTGGTTTATTTGACAGAGACAATACATCGGCATTGTTACACTTAATTAAAGTGCAACCGATGCAAGGTATGTAGGACTTTTAGCCCTAGCCAATTTGCAGACCTTGTCCCTGGTTAGGCTTTTAAGAAAAGGGAAATACATTTTAAAAAATGTTGGCGGGGCCTAAGATAGTGATAAAATGTCAATTGATTTGATCAACTTGATTTACATTTACTTGTTTTTTTTGTTTGTTTATTTATTTATTTTTATTATTTTTAATTGACTTTTTTTTTGTCCTTTCCTTCTTCCTTTTTTTTGTAAGATAAGATAAGATAAGATATTCCTTTATTATTCCTTTATTGGGGAAATTTGCAGTGTACACCAGCAAAGGGGATAGTGCAAAAAACAAGATGCATCAGCTATCACAGTAAAAAAAAAAGAGCTAAACAAAGTGTAACAAAATATGAACCATTTAAATAGAAAGAAGTATAAAAAAGGAGAAGTATACACTATTGACAATAAACAAATTATTAACAACATTGCACAAGTGGAAAATTATATTGCACAGTATGTTTATGAAATTATGCTCTACAATGTCAAATGTTTTATAAATTAATAATCAATTACATCTAAGACAAGCCTGATATTATTGGAAATATGTGTTTTTTCTCATGAAACCTGATTGAAACAAGGCTTATTGAAGGTGTTAGGGACACGGGTCTTGAGTTGTAGGGTATTAAGCATGCGCAGTGTAACCGGGAGACGAGTGCAGACTGCGCATGTGTAGTACCCCGGGTAATATTATGCATGATGACGCGTAGTGACTCCTCTTTTAACGCTCCTGGAAAGGAAACCGGAAGTAAGCGCTGGCAATGTTTGTGTAGACACCAGCGTTACTGTTACACATATATATAGCAAAACATATTGTTTTTAAACCAAAGACTTCGCATTGAACCGATTATAAATGTGACTTAAAAGCTACATTTGAAGCTACACTCTTCCCAAAGTGGCTAACTATGAGTTACAACTGAGAAACAAGGAAACAGAAACTAAATAATAATGGCAAGTAAGAGCAAAGACAGCGGTGAAGTTATTAAAAACTACCACAAACAGGCGTTTGAGTACGTATCCAAGGCGTTAAGGATCGACGAAGATGATACAGGTTAGTTTATTGTGTTTATGAGTTATTAGCTGATGTGTGTTGTGGCTTTTGACAGCTTAAGTAATAGATATCTTCTCCCTGTGATGTTAGGAGATAAAGAGGAGGCTGTGAAGTGGTACAAGAAGGGGATCTCTGAGCTGGAGAGGGGGATAGCAGTAGAGATCACTGGGAGAGGTAATTATGTTCATGATTTTGTCTCCCTGGGAGAGTTCAAAGCTCTGATAAAAAACTGTGTAACTGAAGAGTGCAATTGCTATTCCTAAACTGGATTTTGTATCTGTTGTCTTTTGTCTGTTTTAACATGCTCCACTGTATAATTGTTGTAACTTTGTAATGGTGTGCCATCTTGGTCAGGTCTCCCTCGAAAAATACATTTTAATAAAGGTTACATAAATAAAATAAAAATAAAATAAAATAAAAAAATAAAAAATTATGCAAACAAACATGTATACACACACACTGTGCAGTGCTGACATGCTTTAAGCCTCATACACTCGTATGTTTTGTAGGAACAGGAGAGCAATATGACAGAGCAAAGAGGCTTCAAGAAAAAATGGTCACCAATCTCACCATGGCAAAAGACAGGCTTGCTCTTCTGGGTAAGTGGCATCATGTTTGTTTGTTTGTTTGTTTGACAGGGACAGTGCAGAGCTTTCTTAGCTGTACCAGAGTTAACTGTAGGCTAGTTCACATCTGTAGTCTCTGGGCAGGAAACAGAGAATGACATCTCTGTTATAAAAAAATGAACTATGTAGTATAAAAACATAATTACAAAACAGTAACATCACATATGCACAATACAACAACATTAAAGGGACTGTTTGTAAGAATCAGATATGCTTGTCAACAGCGACACCTGTGGCCGTTAAATCAAAGAAAGTCAGCGTCGGGCTCGTGCTTGTGCTCACTCTACATAGACATGAACAAGCATCGCTCAAAACAGTGAGGTAAAACCACAATATCACTCTATATTTCACCTGCTTGGCAGTAATGTTAGCTGAGACGAAGGTCTCTCGATGAATCTCTGCTGATCCTAGTGTTGGCTTTTCCTGCCTCAGCCTCCCGACTGCGGCCGGAGGGAACAGGGGAGACACCGGAGTTTTGGTCGGAGACGATAATGT
>CAKALG010004032.1:0-12673 GCA_916700815.1 Helicolenus hilgendorfi
CTGTTTGACTTGCACCAACATAACCAAAGCAAATTCCTAGTGTAAATCTCTTACACCTGGCAATAAACACAATTCTGATTCTGATTCTGATTCTCACGGCCGACAGTAAATGATCACAGAGTTCAGTCACAGACATGTCTAAAGGGTGCAATTGTCTTGTCATGGCATGCTCTGATTCAGGTATTGACAAACATTGTTTTGATCAGTGTACGTGGCTGCTTAGTCATTTTTATATGAATATTCATATTAGCATACCCAATAGAAAAAAAAAATCTCAATAAGATTGAAATGATATGCATGAGCACACACACAACAACATATTATGTTGTTTTCCCTTTTGCAGTGGCACTAGGGAAGATCATAGTATATTATTGCCACATAAACAGTATAATCTGTTACGTAAACACACAAACAAATAGCTTTATTTGTGCTGCCTGACCTCTTGAAGGCTAACTGTCATGTCAGTTAAAGGTGGGTAATAATAAACATATCACATCCACAGAAACCTCATACTAATTGGAAGGCTCTCGGGTTTGTAGTCGGTAACCATTTTCTGTCAAAAAGAATGTATTTGACTAAATGTCAAAGTTTGATCCAACAAAAAATGGATGAATAGAATTTGAATTATTTCTCAAAGAAGTTAAGAAGTTACACAGTAAAACGATACACTGAATAGAAGAAAATCTAGTGTTGTATAAATAGTGATAAAGCTGTTAACTAGCTTTATGAGAAATCACAGTTAGAGCGATGTGATGTGAAACTCACCCCTGATTCTGTGGAGCTCATGGATAAAAGAGTGTGAACGGTCCGAAGTCTCTCACAGCAACATAATAAAGTCAGAGGACTGAGAGGGACAGAGAGTTACTGGGCAATATGTATGTCCAAAAGTAATATGTCAGCTGGTGTGTTGACAGCAGATGTTCACACCAATGGGAACTGGAATCCTTGCCTAAGTTCACAACTTCAGAGGTCGCCAGAAAGGGACGTATCACATTAATGTCACACCAACGAATTAACATATTTGTGGATGAACATGCCTCCCTCTGCCAGGTTGAACAGGAATACGACCCTCCTCACACTCCCTAGTGTAGAATTACAGGTCAGCAAAACTCCTCAACATCTCTGCTATTTGTCCTTGAGATGGAGAATGAAAAAAAATACGGAGAGATGGAGACGTAAAGACAAAGTGACAAATGAGACGAATAGAGGTAGAATGAAAGTGGCAGGCGGCGAAGTACGAAAAGAAATAATGTGAAATGGAAAGTAAAGCTGTGACATGACAAGCCTTTTTATAGAGACTACTATGGCCTGTGGTCATAATCATGACTTAGAAATAGCAGCCACCTGTTGGAGGTGGAGACTCCAGTACAAAGTGTCTGGCAGGCCTCTGATGGGAATTGGAAATAAGCCTGATTTACACACCCCATCAACCCATCACATCGAGGCAGAAGACCAACCATTACAGATATGCCTCATTACATTAATATTAGAAATAACCTAATACAATACCAGAGTTATATATACATGTAGTTATTCATTTGTAGGTTCAACACATTTTCTATGAGTCACACCAGCTCAAAACCAGCTAAATGTGAGCAAGAGGAAAACCAACGGATTTCATCAGATACCGCCACTTTTGCTGACACCAGCCAGTTGATGAAGGAATCAGAGGAGAAGAAAAGCTCAAGGAAGGAATGAAGACATTTTTCTGTGTTATATTCAGTCAATAAATCATTGTGCATAATACAATCTCCAGCTTTAATAGATTGAAAAGGGGCTATCTCTCTCTCTGCAGTGTGTTGGTGCTGCAGTGTGTATCAGAGTGATTTATGAGTTGGTCAGTGGCAGAAAACGATAGTGGACTTTTTTGGTAACCTTCTATGAAACCGAATTATTTCCTATCCTCATCCTACTCCCACCTAAAAAAACATTTGGTACACTAAGGTCTCATGTTCTTCAAAAATGTTTCCAGACGCCTACATTAGCTTTCATCTATCAGGGCGATAAAATCTTAACGCACATCCAACTGAAAGCATCTCAGCTTCATCAAAACTTGTGACAATGAAAATGACAATCTTAAATCACTGAGGTTAGAGTTAAGAGTTACAATCTTAATCCTAAAGCAAGCAAACAGTCCTTTCACTTGATTCAAAAATATTCCATGATACATTAATGCCCGGTGGAAACAACTGACATAATTTAACATGATGTGACTTTCATCAAATGACAAAAAAAATAAGTGCTCATTTAAATTACTTCTTGAGGGATGATTTTCTAGTGGGTGCTTCGAAGAAAAAAAAAAAACGCAGCAATTGGCAAGCTAATTACACAGGCTCTTTATAGTGGAGAAGAAATGCAGCAGTGAAGCTGCCTGGCTTCTGTACTGCATCAGGGACTTAAAGTCAAAATAAAATAAACCTGCAATATTGTCATTTCATTGTGCACTTTTTCAACACATCCCTCTCCGCGATGAAACTCATTAATTCCAAATTATTATATTTAAATGTACATGAGAGATAGGAGATGTCCCACCTTTCCTGCCAGTCTATAAATGTAACTGCGCACTGAAGAAAAAATAAGGAACTCCAGAAAGGAGGGGTAGATAACATGAGAAGCAGAAAGCAAGAAGACAAATGGCTCACAATGACGACGTTTACTATTTCTCACATGAACACACACACGTCTACACAGAGTGTAACTTTTGTAACTTCTGACCTCGCAGCCTGTTTGATTGCAAGCCAGTTTGATAAACTAAATACTAAGATGAGGTTACAACCCCATTTCAGGGGAAAAAAACTAAATGCATGATCTCATATTCATTCAAATTACTTGAGCACACCCGTGTAGAAAGAATATGATTTATGCATGAATGATGTCCAATCACTAACTTTTTTTAAAGCTGTTGTGCAAGTGCATTTTAATCTCAGAGAGAGAGTGCAGAGTGTGCAGAAAGTGGCCTTGGTTTGATAGTAATGGAAGGCTAAGCATCACATCCATCCAGCCAGCCAAAAGCCTCTCTAATCATGCCCTGCCAGTTTCCTCTCTCTTCTCTCCAGAGATCCACATCAGCACCAGTAGGTGGCACTAAGTACCTTCCAAGATCCAGCCAAATTCAGCAGTGCTAGTAAAGAGCAGTTCACTTTAATACAGACAATCACTTCTCTCTCTTAAGTATAGACACTGATTTCATGCTGTCAGTTTCAGGCAGAGCTGACCATCAGCTCATCCCCAGTCTGCATGCAGAGACAGAATGAAAGCACAGAAATACTGGCGTGATGTTGATGTCTGCTATTTTCTCTGCTGTGGTTAACACTTTGCTAATGTGATGATCGTCTGCCAAACTGGTGCTGCTCTCACACAGTCAGAGCCCTGAATACAAGCATTCCCCCGGAAAGCTGACAGCTTCACAGAGACACCCACTGAGACAACATTTTTGAACTGATGGGCTTTCAGGGACTGAATTAAGACTGTTAGCTGTAATTTATCTAACACACTGGATTCAGAAGACCTATAAAATAAATCATTCAGATATGGAGAGCAAACAATTAACAGTTTATCCATACAAGTGCATTTGTTGTGTATTGTAAAAAAGTACAACAGCAACTGAGTTTATTCCCAATTTTTCTATCATGGCCAACTCTAAAGGTCAACTTTAAAGGTCGTGACTGTGAATAAAAAGACAAATATTGGGTGGAGCATAACTTTAAAGCCATATGACGTACTACATCGTCACTGGCCAGATACAAAACAAACTATTTTTGTCTCAGTGTAGCACCACTTTATGTGTCAGAAGTAGATAAAGATAAATCTATAATCCAAACCTAATTAATTACACATTTGTTTGTCCCAACACTGCGGGGCTAAATGAATGTCAGCTGACCCTGAAGTATTTTCTCATCATTATATCCTTTGATTTCCTTTAAAACTTCCCACAGGATAACTAAGGCAAATGACTGTCTCAGTGGTCCGGCTAGATAGATCACTGGGCACTGAACCTAAAGTGACTCTGTAAAACCACACAAACACTTTCTCTCTAGGCTTTGTGATGAGCCACTGGTAAGGTAAGAAATGTCAAAAAGGACGTGGCAATATCTGTATCATACTGATCTCTTACACTACTACATCATACGTTATCAGTTAAAATGGTGTTACTGAATATATGCTTTGCGAAAAACTATACAGAACAGCAGGCTTTCACTGTCACCACTGTTATTTTCATAGCATCTGTCATGCAGGATGCTTTAAATAAACAAAGGCCTTCATGTGAAAAATTCTCTATTTCTAGCTCTGCTCAGCCATAATGAAGTGCATCTTTCCACACCGATGTATCAGGACAGCAGCAGTCATGTCCGCAGGCTGTCTCTGTGCTCCATGTTGGGATGGCAAGCCAACAGGCAAATAATGTAATAGCGGTTTGAGTTGAATTACCCTGAATATCTTTTATAACCTTTGTGAGAAAATTGAATTTGCCACATTATGTTATCTGTTGTGTTTGACCTGTATGTCAGTAATAATAGAAAAACAGGATGGGCTTGGATGGGGTTGAAGTTCACAAACTCTAAACCTCACGTTTTTTCTAGTGGTAATGCAATATTTTGTTACATTACAGTAATAATAAGGGTATTTGTATTTGACTCCGACATTTGCACTGCTTACTATTTGCTCCATGTAATATTGACGATTTTGTAATCTCACCTTAATCCATATTTTTCGCATATAAATTGCTCTGTGCATCAGTTAAGTGCTCAACATGTAAATGTTGTGAATCACCACAAAGTATAATCCTTTGCTCCTGCTGAAGTATAGTTTATACAATTAGTAGACCAAGACCCTCAGCAATAGGCTAGCCACTACCTGTAGAGTTAGAGAGACATTTATGTTTGCCTTGAGCAAACTGAACCTCACTGTGGAATCAGATGGGCTTCGACATAAACCCTGTTAAGTGGTGGAATTATGGATGTCTCACAGTCAATCGACTTGAAAAATCTAAACCAAAACACCCAGAGACACAAACATACTTGCACGTGCAAATAAAGGGCAAAGTCATTCAGAAGCCAAAGGTATGAGTGGACACACAAATCTAACTATAATCACTTCCTTGATTTAACCTCTGACTGCCACTAGGTATATTCAGAGAAAATCAAAACTGAAAGAGAGAGAAAAAAATTAATCCAAGTATGAAATACAGTATGTACGGAAATCGACATCGGCCAAAATTAGTTGGAAATTATCGGCATAAATCCAATATCGTGCATCACTAACTCGAAGAAAATATGCCTTTTTGCCCTCATTGATTAAACAAACAAAAACACAGACCAAACTATTAAGAAACGGATGTTGCCGAGTTTACTTGTCATCTCACATCCATAAGTAAAATTCATATTGAAAGAAAACTCCTAGAAAACTAAAATCAGTACATCCACATCTTAAGGTGACCATTTGTATTGGAACATTTCTAGTGTGTAGTTTTTCCACAGCAAGTGGTACTGCAGTCAAAATTGGCAGGCATGCAAGTTCTACTTTAAAAATCAGTGTTATAGCTGCTCAGGTCCACTTTCCTCTGTAACTACCAAATTCAGTGAATACAGAGCTTTACTGAAAAATCCAATGAAAAACATGTGAGTATTCCTCTTTGCAAATACTTCCCCATCTTACACTCCACACTACCCCAGTATCAACAACCCCTTGTTCGGTCTCTCTCTGTTGCTCTCACTCTCTCTCTCTGGATCAATACTGTGGCTTTTCAACTGATTATAATGACTTCCCAGGAACCCCCATAGACACATAAAGATGTTCCCCCGAGTATAAAAGGCTCAGATCTACTTAACTCTTGTTAAAATCGAAGACTGCGATCTAACAGGAGCAGAAGAATTCCACAAAATATTAAAGCGCTTTAGGCTTAATTTGTTTATGTGCAACAGTCATACAAGTAAAATACACTGCCCTCCTCAGTGGCCTCATTACGCATGGCACATTTACAACTTCAGTTTCAGTGCAGCTCATGTTACATCTGCTAATTTCTTTGCATAATATCAAAGTCAAAATAAGTCATGACGTTGCTTGGTGGTAAAAACAATAACAACAGATCTGACAAAATGATTCTAGGTAGCAGAGCAAATGTAACATTAGGCATCACATCGCTTGTATTCGACATGATGCCATTATTCAGGGGAGATCTGCACTACAGAGAGCACAAACAATATATACAGTAATCAGTACAGAGCTGCATACCACTGTCAGGATATTTTATTATGTAACGATTTGAGTTTGGTAGATGTGTGTAAACTAGGCTAATGTGAAACCCAAATGAGGAATCAATGTGACAATATAAGTAAATCAGCTCATTTAAAAGTCCTGAGTGTGTTTTTAGGTACAATGGGTCACATTCATATCCAACAAAATGGATATTTATAATAAAGTGCAGTATACATTGCACATGAAACCCACCACCCCAAATCATTAAGTGAAATAATAGGAAGCACACATGTCCTGTTCTTAATATGCAGTACATCCATTGTACAGCCATGCTCCCATATTGGCAGGAACACTTATGACTCAAGACTATAGGGACAGCTTCATCCATGCTACAAAGAAGCTCATTTGCAAATATTCAATATCCACTCACCACTGAGGAAGTGGGGTCTACATTGAGTTGCAAATGATCTATGTTTCATTAGCATGAGGAGTAGGAAAAACAGCCCGCAGCCTTTAGTGCCCATGTGTTGTTTTGTCCAGAAAGAATGGCCACAGCCCACCTGCGCCATGTTATTGTTGTCTGTCTGGTTTGTCCTTGCTTTCATCTTGTGCATTCGACCCATTTATAAAAAACTGTCATAGCTCAGTTGCTAGGTTGTTAAAGTTCAAGAGAAAGATACAATAATAGGCTCTGTCTGGGCTCTTAAACTAGAAAATTACACCGTCGGTCGACTTATCCTTTCACTCAAATAATACAAACTGTCTGTTTCTTGAGGATCAACAATAGCAGGCTATCATTGGACGTCATCTGTAATTTGACTGACCTCCCTACACATATACACACGCACACATGCCCTCCTACGCTGAGCCACCGCTTTGGTCTGACTCGACTCAGTGATGATTAATCTATGTGGGAGGGCAGCATTAAGAGTTAGAAAGCTAATTCCCTGGCTCCATCTATTGATTTAAAGGCTGATTCATCTCTACCTGCTCTCATTACTCTGACTGACAATCATGTCTGCCACCGCTTTTGGCCTTTGTTAAGAGCTATATTGTGAATGCTTGATCATTGCATGATGCTGTCTCAAGAGCAAAGAGGAGAGAGTTGGATATCTCCGTCGGTGCGGAGAGCATTACCAGACCCACATCAATCTCCTTTTCTCTCTTTGTGTAATGCTGCCATTCATGAAGGCGCGTCGGCACTCCTGAGTCATTTAGCTGTCTACACTGTCGTGCTTAACCTTGTTTACAATAACACTCAGGGGCTCCTGAGCCTAGAGAGTGTATGGGTGTGTACACCTTATTTGTGCATGTGCTTGAGAGTGTGTGTGAGACTGTTAATGGGACTGGCTGAGACTGGAGAGAAAAACACTGGAGGGTAAAACAATGTCACAGTGCAGAGTTCCCATCTTGCAGTACACAGACTGTTCCTCTGACAGGCAGGCATACATTTTGGATTTGTCCTCCAAAATCTCTAGTAAAAAAGGAAGAGTGTCATTATCAGAGAGGGTACGACTGGGATCAGAAGAAGGGAGATGTGAGATAGATAAGGGAGAAAGAGACAATTCACCTAAGGTTATCCCTCAAGGACATGTTGAGGAGTGATGGAAGGAAAAGACGACCCATTTTTTTTGGATCACTGAGACCAATGATACAAGGTTGTGACCTTGCTGCAGGAATAAGTCAGACAAGGTACACAGAATGATTGACAGGCAGCGACAAGCTTAATCAAAAAGGAGTAAAAGGTTGCTTTTGATCAAGTGACAGTTGATCCGGTTGTTGAATTTAGTGCTGAAAGACTTTAGCTGACAGTTGATGATTAGTTAAAAACTGTAATAATCAGTCTGAGGATTCACAGCATGTATCTTATATTATAAACTGATTGCCTGTAGTGTTTTAAATGTTGTTCAGAGTGACAAAACAAGCATTTGGAAGACAACAATTAAGAATATATCTGAATGTTGTAAGATAATAATTTCATAAACCTCCAGCAGAGGCTACTGAAGCAGCACACTCGCTTACAAATTTAAAGTTGTAAAGTTTCTGGTTGTTTTTAATCACCCATTTCTGCCTTTTGATTCGATTTTCTCTTTCCTCCACGCAATCAGTTTGTGATTAACGTCCATGAATTTGTTTACTACATAACAGTTTCATGGCTAAAATGTAGCACTGAAGCCGAGCATTTTAATCAAGAATTACCCAAATTCCTCTAATAATTTGAAAAAACACCTTTAAAAAAGGAAAATATGGGAAGAATCTGTGCTTTTCAATCTTCAATCTTTTTCCAGAGTAATAAGCCGAAAGCAAGGAGACATTGTGCTGTTAGGTCACTAGTTCATAGCACAGCTTACAGATGGATAATACTCACGTTCAAACAAAAGAGCACTTCAAAAAGGTACAGTGTGTATTATTTGGCGGCATACAGTGAGCAGTGAGGTTGCAGATTGCAACTAACTGAACAACCCTACGCTCACTCCTCCCTTTCGAAGACTGCAGTAACGTGAGCCGCCAAGTGCAAAACCGTAGTAACAACCGTTCGCCTCGCTCAGAGGCCGTCCTACCATAACAACACTACTTTAGGAGCAACAGAAGTCAGACGGCGGCTGGCGTTACCACGGTTTTGTACTCTGCGGCTCACCTTACCGCAGTTTCACAAGCGTGTCGGATAACTACGGTGGCATTCAAGTAACGTAAAAACGCTCACTAGAGCCAGTATTTGGTTTGTCCATTCTGGGCTACTGTAAAAACATGGCAGAGCAACATGGCGAACTCTGTGAAGAGGACCCGCTCCCTATGTAGATATGAAGGGCTCATTCTAAGCTAAAAAAACAACGATTCTTAGTTTCACATGATTATACACTAATGAAAACATAGTTTTGAATATTATATTCTATTTCTGCAAACAGGTCCCCTGAAATGTTACACACTGTTCCCTTTAAGTTGTTTTATGCATCCGAATTGCACATCTTGAAATGCTGACAGCTCTTGTGAACACAGACAAAGCTGAAACAAAGGGATTGAGCAAAAAGCTCAGCTTCCAGGCTCTTAGTAAACACTGCAAACAACTGAGCCACCTTGCCATCTCCTCAAACTAAAATTAAATAAAAATGTGCTGCTCACAATTGCACTTGTCTACAGGTGACACCACTCGAATCCTCTATCACAGGTCGTTTACACATTCCCATGGCAGAGAAACAGGCACACTTGGATGTGTGGGAGGCAGACACCAGCCACTACAAGACACTTAATCACAAAGTGAGAGCAAAAACCCATCAACATCCCCAAATGGTGTCAGTCATACTTTCACCGATGTGATTTTTTTTTTTCTATTTGATAAAGCCCAGACAGCTTTGAGGTCAGCATCAATCATGTGCTTGTCGGTGTGTGTTGGCTTGCCAGAGATACGACTGCAACCATCCCCTGGGCTGCAATGAATCCTAATTTAAGCCGTCATCAGGACACTTCCAGAACAAGGCCACAGGCTGTTTCATAGTGGCCAAGATGTTGTTCTCACAACATAACAACAGACACAGGTGAACACTCATTCCTGCAGGACATCCAAAAATGGCTCATTTCACTCTTTTCACTGCCTTATCAAAAGAGAACAATAACTCAAATCACCAACAACTCAATAACCAAGTTACAGCATCTGGTAGGAAACATGTACTGAGATATGTATGTAAACAATCTTTAAAAACAAGGTAGGTAGGTTGAAGATGCACAAATCATAATGCATGATTACTGGCCCAATATATATTCAGATACTGCAGTATTTAAAAACTTAGCAATACACTTACTTTGTGGTTTAAAAGGATGAAGCACTTGTCCAGCCCATGTTCTTCCAAAAACAGGTGTATTATGTTGAAACATCACCATTCACCCTGTCTGTGAGACAATTCCATGAATTAAATACCCGCAAGCGATCTTTTACATCTGATATATTTAGCATGAGGCTCTGAGTGTATAGTCTCTGTGACACAAAAACCTACTTCCCTGGTTCACAACTGTTAAATATTTTAAAGTACTCCATATGAGATGAGCAGAAGAAAGCAAGCTGGCATGACTGAGAACTGGAAGCAGAGCAGGATACTGAATCTCAGAGACATTTTTTCTCCAATGGCCTGTTTTGTTTAGCTGAAATATTTATCTTTCATTAAAAGAGATGTGTCCAAAAGATGATAGAAAAGATATCCATATTTATCATCTGTCATCTTTTGGACTGATTGATTCTTCCAGCGTCTTAGCAAAAATGAAGACAGGTGGAGTGGTTGTCCGTCCTGCATTAAAAGAGATGTGAAAATACACGATGTTGTGCATACTAAAACTAATTGCATATTCATAGGAAAAGTACAAGCGCTCAGAAACTATGTCATGATTAGGTTCTCTACTATGTGGAGAGGAGGAGGATGATGATGATGAGAGGAGAGGAGGATGATGGCTAAGCTGTCATCCATGATGGAGAATGACTCCCACCCCATGCAGGACAACATCTCAGCACTGGAGAGCTCCTTCAGCGACAGGCTGCTCCACCCAAAGTGTGTGAAGGATCGCAGGTTTAATTCCTGCAGCTGTCAGTCTCCTCAACCAGCACTGCTCCCAGTAGACCACATACACACAAAAAAACTGACATTTTCAGGTGGAATTTCATTCATTCTCACTGTGCCATATCATTTTCCAGTTGTGCAATTTTGTTAATAGTCTGTTTATTGTCAATACTGTAGATACTGCTCCTATTTTTATACTTCCTTCTATTTAAATGGTTCATATTTTGTTACACTTTGGTTAGCTCTTTTTTTTTACTGTGGTAGCTGATGCATCTTGTTTTTTGCACTATCCCCTTTGCTGCTGTACACTGCAAATTTCCCCACTGCGGAACTAATAAAGGAATATCTTATCTTGTGTTTAAACATGGAGACAAAGATACAACTAAACTGACGGGAGATGATACAGAAAGGTGACCAGAGCTTCTGTATCAGTACAGGTCGAATCCACTAATGTCCATTTAATGAGGCCACACTACTACTGGTATGGCTCAAGATGCTGCTATGCCTCTTATCCCTTTATGCATCCATGCTCTTATCATCACATCCACAATTCAAATACCATGGACAGCGACACTTCAAGTGACAACACATAGGAAAGCATGGCTGATGAAGATGAGTGTTACAACAATGCCAAAGCTTCACTCACCATTAAATAATGTCTGTTTTGGATCTTCTAGGGTCTCTTTTATAGGACAGCTGTGCTAACTGGGCCTTCCCTATGTGAAGCATGGATAGCTTGTGGCAAACACGTGTTCACACTGAGGCAGAAGAGGCACCGAAATCATGTTTGAATAGAGTAGCCACGCAGCTTCGTTTACCTCTGAGCTCCACTGACTTTATCGACCATGTAGTATCCATGTGCGTATTTCTTCAGGTGCCGTTAACGTTGTAACCTGGCATCTATGCAGGTGGTTTAGACTAGCGGTCAGGAGACGTAACTGTTGGCTAATTAAGCTAATGGTGCGTCGTTTGTAACTACCTTACTTCCGGTCACGGGGACCACATATTTATTTTTTTTATTTTTATTTTTTATTTTTTTATTGAAGATGATTAATTTACAAATATTAAGGCATTATAATCTAAACTCAATACTTCTAACATACAAGGCCCAATTGGATAGGAGAGATAACTTAAATTATAAAAAAATAATATAATAACAAAAATAAAAGAGGGCAGGGAACCAAAAAAGAAATGCATAAATAAATAAATAAATAATAAGACTGCACTCTTCCATAGTAGGACCAAATCAATTTATGTGCAGGATCTGAATGTCAGATTTTGTTTTCAGAC
Source organism: Helicolenus hilgendorfi (assembly GCA_916700815.1). Taxonomy (NCBI): domain Eukaryota; kingdom Metazoa; phylum Chordata; class Actinopteri; order Perciformes; family Sebastidae; genus Helicolenus; species Helicolenus hilgendorfi. Next base: position 12,030 of record CAKALG010004032.1, read on the forward strand.
ACAATTTATTTCAAAATTGTATTGCTTTCATTAATTTGACTGGGTATCAAAATATTCTGATATGTCTTTTTTTATTTTTGTTTTATTTATTTACTTTATTTTTCATTTTATTTTTTAATTGTTCTAAAGATATTGAATGGTCTTGATTACCCATTTCACTTGCTGAAATCCACTTAAAGGGACTGTTTGTAAGAATCAGAAATGCTTGTTAATAGCGACACCTGTGGCCGTTAAGTCAATGAAAGTCAGCGTCTGGTTCGTGCTTGTGCTCGCTCTACATAGGCATGAACGAGCATTGCTCAAAACAGTGAGGCGACACACGTCAGCTAAAACCACAATATCACTCTTTATTTCACCTGCTTGGCAGTAATGTTAGCTGACCAGACAAAGGTCTCTCCATGAATCACTGCTGATCCTAGTGTTGGCTTTTCCTGCTTCAGCCTCCTGACCGCGGTCGGAGGGAACAGGGAAGACACCGGCATCCGGTTGGAGACGATAACGTTACTCGGTGCAGAGCCCCGTCACTTCACAAGACACGGAAAACCTCTTTTGGTCTGGAGGAGCTGCAGCAGTTATTTCTGCACAGACGTCCACTGTACATTCACTAGATATTCTCAGAAATAAACTAACTCTTCTCCAGTGTG
>CAKALG010004034.1:0-10168 GCA_916700815.1 Helicolenus hilgendorfi
AGAAGTTAGCATACATATGCATATTTGTAATATTTACATACGCACATTATTAAGTTGAAAGGTTCAAAGGAAGAACTTACATGAGGGATGTAGGGATGTCCTCGACCAAAGAAATTCTTAGTCGAAAAAATCGTACGAGTGTTTGTTTGTGAGTGATTTTGTTGACAGATCTGTAAAACTGAGTTGCTCCACAAAGAATCACACAAAAGCACCACTTTAAGTCTTGTGTTTACCAGAGATGTGCTCATAAGTTTAATGGAAATAAGTCATTCAGCATGGAAAAAACGCTAATCGGCTAAAGAAATTACATTTAAAACCTAAACTTTAACCTTAAGTCTTAGTCGACTAAGACCAAAACGACCAGGGGTAGCCCTAGAAAATTGAATTAGTAGCCTAATGTAATATATTCACACTCTGATAGGTGATAGGTCGCCTGTAAATATGTGATTATCTATAATTTATGTTCATATACTACATGTTCACCAAATCTTCTGTATTTTTCTGAAAACATAGAAACAAAACTATTTGGCCCAAACAATGTAACGGCCTTTTACTGTTGGCTGTTAGTGAGGCGTTTTCCTGTAACCGTGTAGTTATCAGTAATGAGTGTGAGGGAATTATGTAAAAGATAAACACACACACACTTTGTCTCTGTTTCAGCTCAGAAGAACACACACTATCTGCTGGTGTTTGACGGCTTCGTCATACTGGTCTGCCTCACGTCAGCTGTACTGTGCAGCCGCTCCATCGTACTGGCTGTCAGGTTACTGCAGGTCAGCTCTTCAGACTCTGCTCACACTCTATCGTGCACGGAATCTAATGTTTTCAGTCTTTGTCACTTCCCCTTTTCTTAATCTGAATGTCACAATAGCGGCAATAATGTGACACATTATTCATATCATATGTGGATGAATTCCTCTTTTTGCTACTGGTACAATAATATTGTGTCTCCAGAATTTACATTTAGTTATTAATTGGTCTGATACTGTGTTGCAGATCTTTTTCTATAAGAGACTGAGTTTGCATTCGCGTATTTTCAGAGATTCTCCAGATTCTTCCATGAGAACTACAATCGTAAAGTGTGTGAGGACGACCAAAGGGAGTTTCTGAACGGCTGGTATGCGCTAGTCATCGTCAGCGACCTCTTGGCCATTTGTGGATCCATATTGAAGATGGAAATACAAGCAAAGGTAAACTGAATCATGCACCTCGTTGTTAGAGAGAAGGCTACTGCATAGGGTCCAAGATGGACTTGGATTACTACACAGCAGCAGCACAATAGATGGCAGATGGCACGCCTCCAGTTTGAGGAAGCAGACAGGAGTTACCACACGGAAGCAAAGTAATTTACTCATGTGGACGGGGCCGGCAGCAAAACATATTTTAGCCACCTAAAAGAAAGGCCCACCTAAAAAAAATCAATATTACTTTAAGTGTAAATTATATTTAGAATATTTTCACCGCTTTACCTTGTTGTCAGACAGCTCTTTCCGACGAGGGACTGAAGCCGTTGAATCCATCTATGCTCTCGCCAAAACCTCCAGACTCCATTGAAAAAACCTTGAATTTTACCTCGCAGATCACGGGGGTTTCTGGTCTACCACTGCCTCTGTCCGTTAGTTTGTTTTTTGACCAAAGTCACACAATAACACAAACAAACTAACAGATTGAGGCACCGGTAGACCAACAACTCCCGTGTTCTGTGAGGTAAAATTACAGTTTTTTTCAATGGAGTCTGGTTGCTTTGGCAAGAGCATAGATAACAGCTTCTGTTCCCCATCGGAAATATAGACTGTATAGCTGTCTCACACCAAGGTAAACAGGCAAAAATATTCTAAATTAAGCACACACTTAAACTGATATTTATTATTTTTCATCTCGTCATCTACTGTAGGTAATACACTGACTACACCGAACTATCCCTTTAAGTAAAGTCAGCTGAAAGGTCGGTCAGCGTCATAGTAATGTGGAGCTAACTGCATGGTTTCACCTTTGATTTTACGTCCAGTGATTTATGAAGCAATTGAAAAATAACATTCTGGGAGTGTCTCAGCGTCTGGTGGACTTTGGAGTGAAAAAGATTAAACATAGACACTGTAAAGTCATGTTTATTTTAACCTGACTGTTTGTCCTTTTTATAGCCACCACGTTGAGTGTTTTACCCCAAAGCCTGACGGAAGTAGAAATAGACTTTATGAGGCTTTTGTTTCGCAGGAAAGCACTGCTGCTCTCCTGTTGTCAGTTTTTAGTTAGTTGTTGAGGGTAACTGAATAAATGAAAAAATCCTTAAAGTCAAGATGAAATTAAAAAAGCCTTTTTAACCCTTTCATATTGTGCAACTATTTAACAAAATATGCTAAAAACAAAATTACAAATCAATTTCTTAGTATATTTATATCAAAATCCAATCATCTTTTCTTACCGTAAAACAAAATTTGATGCGTGCTAACGTAAGCTAGTACAGACCAATAATATCATGACATCCATCCATCAATCAATCTGCAATTTTTAGCGACAAGGGAGGTGTGTTCCCTATAGCTCCGTATGGCGCTACATTATAAGTCATATAAGTCCAATCAAATGCGAAGGATTTGATTTTAATCACTCTTGTAACTGTACACTGTCAAATATTAAGTTTCACTGGGGAATACTGGCAGTACAGAAGCTAAAGACGCTCTAACTTCCGTTTCACTTTAATTTGTCAAGTCAGCTCAAAAAGGGAAATGAAGAAATAACAAAACCAACGGCAGAAAAAACTGGATGACTCCTCCTTGCGCGAAAAAAGAAAGATAAAGTATCTGTTTGGGGTGGTATTACATAAGGATAGAGAGAACAAGAAACTTTTGACCAGTTTCCTTCCTGGAATTGGTGGAAGAGGGGAACAAGGCAAACTGAATAAATGTATCTACCGTAGAGGGAAGTTTAGATTAGACTTTTAGGCAAAACTTTTACAAAATGGATGTCTCTTGATTTTCTCCACTTAAACCCTGACAAAACCGAAATGCTTTTCATTGGACCCGATAGCTTTGCCACTGCAGTTGATCAGTTTATTGGCCCATTTCATTCAATCAATCCTACCAGGACTTTTGCTATCACCCATAAAGTATATGACTTTTGATTATCCAGTCCTGTTTTCTCTAGCTGAGAAACATCACATGTGCAGATGCATCTTGTCTTCTACGGATCTTTAACTATTTGTTCACTCTTTCATTTTCTCCCGTCTAGACTATTTTAATTCCCTCTACACCTGCCTCAGTCAAACTGCTAAAATCGCCTACAGGTGGTTCAAAATGCAGCTGCCAGGTTATTAACCAGAATTAGCCGTCGGTCTCACATTGCCCCTGTTCTGGCATCCCTCCTTTTGTCTTCCTGTAAAATTCAGAATAGACTATAAGCTCCTGTTAATTACATATATACATGACCTCGCCCCCAGTTACATTTCTGATCTCCTAGTTCCTTATTCTACCTGTCGACCACTCCGATCCTCAAATCTTGGCCTTTTATCCATCGCCTGCTCTAACTGCGAAACTAAAGGTGCTCAGACCTTTTCTGTCTTAGTTCCAACCCTCCGGAATCACCTCACCCAATCTATCAGAGCTGCTGAACCTCTGGACTGCTTTAAGCGCCTTCTGAAAACGCATCTTTATAGGCAAGCCATTTTATAGGCCTTATCCCAATCCCAAAGTTTTATTTGTGTGTGAAGCACTTTGTAATCATGTGTTTCAAAAAGTGCTATATAAATAAAGTTTTACTTACTTGTGCTATAACCCTAGAACATAAAGGCAAAATGTCACATTATGTCGCACATAAGTTAACAATTGATAGGATTTTCCTCTGTTGCAGTTCCACGTTGTACTTTAAGCCCATATAAAACAATCCACACAGATCATGTCTCCCAAATAGCGTGCCTGTTACAATAAAATCATGCTTAGAGTCGCTTAAGTAGCTTTAAGTTGACTTAAAATGTAACTTGAGTTACCCTAGACAGTGCACCAGAGGCCGGGGTGGGCCACATTCACTAACTAAATATTAGCTAACCCCGCAGGGCTCCACTGAGGCCTGATTTACCAGTAAGACAAACAGATTTCTCAGTGCTCTTTGTGATTTTGTTTTCCTCTCCTGTAGAGTCTGACCAGCTATGATGTGTGCAGTATCTTCCTGGGAACGTCTACATTAATAGTGTGGGTCAGCGTGATCAGGTACCTGGGATACTTCCAGAAATACAACGTGAGTCTGTGAATGTTTTTCCAATCCCTCTCCACCACTAATCTTCAAATGTCCTCACACATTCTTTCATGACTCACTTGTGGTTCAACAATTTCTTCATGTCTCCATTCTTCCTGTCTAGGTGTTAATTTTAACCATGAAAGCAGCCTTCCCCAAGGTCCTGCGTTTCTGCTGCTGCGCCGGCATGATCTACCTCGGCTACACCTTCTGCGGGTGGATCGTACTGGGGCCGTACCATGAGAAGGTAACTCCTTTAACTAGTTTGAGGATGTGGAGGCCTGAGAGCCAGGGGATTAGAGAAGTGAGTTTATGACGGGGCCGTTGCTGGGGTGAAAATCTGTTGTTATTGTCAGGGTTGTGGGAAATTAGGGGAACTATTTAGGCTCTTTTTAGTGACTTCGCCCTCTTCCTGCAGAACTGCTGAGGCCTCAGGAATAAGGTTGCATTAGGAGTTCCCAAAACATGCATCTTTAACTTGGCTGAAACAGCATTCTGTGATTGAACACAATCTATGAAGACTGACTTTTTTTTAATGTGCGGATTCATACTGGGAAATATTGAATTAATGTGTGCTGTCTACAATATATTTATAAAAAAAATAATTAAGTAATGTTGTAGTATAATGTAAAATTGGCAAATAGTTGGCAATAGAGATGTGTCTTACATCTGTCAGCGAAGGTCCCGCCCACGAGATTCAGCTCAACAACCGCAAATAAAACTTTTGGATTCACAAGCAAAACCTTTGGAATTGCATTAATACATTTTAATCACAAATTTTATTTTACTTGCAATAAAACATTTTTATGATTGCGTTTCGATAGTTTTGCTCTTAAACCTTTTCTGCTTGCTTGCATAATAAAGACACAAAAGTAACTCATGTTTACCCTATTTAAAAAGGAAGAATACTGGTGATTGTTTGCTATGATTCATAGGTTTTCTCAAATATGTTTCACAAAACTGCAACCTATCAGACTTCACCCACTCTAAGTTATTTAGCTTTTAATTGCTGTGTCAACATGTCCTGCAAATTGAGGAAACTGCAAACATGGTTTCCTTGTCCAGGAACAACTTCACATCATTGGCCTTTTAGTGTGTTTTGAACACACTTAATATATAACCACTAGATGTCAGTCTTTGTCTGGTCCATGAACCTTCCAGCTTCAATGAGAGCAGCTTTCTATCCTTGCGACTTAAACCAGGACACAAGTTCTTTCCACGTTCATGCATGTGCAACACACGCACTCAAAGCCTTGTCTCTGATAGAAATAACCACATTTTTAAGTATTTTGGGGGGATTTATTTCCCTTTCTTTATTTGATAGGCACAGAGCACGTTAATTAACATCAGTATAAAATACAGGATGCAAACATGCAGGAGTTAGCAAGAATGCTATTTTCATCCTTAGTCCCTATATACAGATACAATAGACAATAGATACAAATATACAATACACACAAGTAGTAAAGACAAAATACATTATGCAACATGTCAAGTTAAGTGATTGCAGTTCTGATTTGCCTTAAGCCATTGTTTGAGATGGGTCTTAAAAGAACAACATCAGACAGAGGAAAGTGCAGAGGTGATAGGAAATAAGGGGAGAAAAAGGGAGGCTGACATGCAACAAAGATCCTCTGCAGAGCTCAAACTGAGGATGTCATGATCAGCATCTTAATCCCCAAAGTCACCACGAAGCAATCCGATGTTTTGTCCAAAATGGAGAAAGTTTACTGCACTTTTAAAGAAAGTAAGAAACAGAAAATGATAGAAAATGTAATGTATGGTAATTGTTTTTGTAAGCTATTTAGTAAGACTGCCCCCTCTTAGTCGACGCGGCAACTAATCGGTCGTTTTGGTCTTAGTCGACTAAGATTTCTTAGTCATTTTTTTATGCTTTTTCATGCTGAATGACTTATTTCCAAGAAAAAGATTTGAAGTTGTGCTTTTGTGTGATTCTGTGTAGAGAATTTTAGAGATCTGTAGATTAAATCAACTAAAATCGACAAAATCATATCGAGTGTTAGTTGACTAAGAATATTTTTGGTCGAGGACAGCCTTACTATGTAGTCAAAAGATATTTAACTGTATTGAGGGGACGTTTGGACAGGGGAGACCTACAGCTTGACCTTAATTGGGAGATCCTTTGACAGCGAGTGCCATCAGGGAAAAAATGTCTGTGTTTAGCTGCCCTCGCCCGTTAAGATAAATTATTTACGGAAGTCCGCGCAGCAGTGGGCGTCTAAACAAGGCAGTTCTCTTACCGTAGGAGAGACAGATGTGAGATAGACTGAGATCAGCCACCCCGGGACTACAGTGACGTCTCACTGACTGAATGTGTTGATAATCTTAAAACTGAAGAGGAGTACCTACTGTAAATAAGTTGTGGACTGATTTGAAGTGTGTCAGGTCAGTTTACTCACATGCTCTTGATTTATGGACTTGAGAATCATATCCAATAATGATGCCTTTTTACAACTTTACATTTCTAAATAGGACCCAGTTGTATCACAAATGGTGCACATGATTAAGTACATTATTGTCAGCAGTTTCAGTGACCTGCACTGCTGCTATATGCCTGCGGTTGTCCAACGTTACAGTCAACTGAGACCTGGTCACGATATTTACATTGCGGCGGCTGGGGGAGTCCCCTCCAGGATCCTCTGTGTATTTACTGAAGGGATAAACAGAGGATGTTCTAGGACTTGCCATCCCACACGTCTTCAAGTGCTGGAATCTATACCGTCAGGATGTTGTATTTAGATACTATCACTTTCTGAGGAAACTTTGCTTCTTTCCTGATGTTCTTGTCTGGTTTTCAGGCTCCCTCTTTTCAGCCATCTGTCTCTTTGTTTGTCTTTATCTTCCCACCTCTATCAAACCGTCATGCTTCTGCAGCTCCTTCTCCTTCTTTGTAACCCTATCTCTGTAAGGACCAACATTTTTGTTTTGTACAAGTGCTTTTAAAAAAACAGAAATATGTTAAATCTACAGACAAAAGATTCTCATTGGAAAATGTAAAGGATAAAGGCTAGGGATACACTGATCTGATAAACTGATCTGACTTTCTCAGATCCGATACCGATAGCAATGCCTGGGCTTCGGGTATCGGGCGATACCGATCCGATACCATCAAAATCCCTCAGCGTTATCTCGATCCACTGCCGTTGTGTTAACTGTTTATAGCATTTGCAGCTTTCATCAACGTCTCCTCTTCCATTTCTCTAGTTTGAGGGTCTGAGTCGCGTGGCCGAGTGCCTCTTCTCCCTGTTGAACGGCGACGACATGTTCACCACCTTCGCCCAGCTGAAGGACACAAACACGTTGGTGTGGATCTTCAGCCGGGCCTACCTCTACTCCTTCATCTCCCTGTTCATCTACATGGTGCTGTCGCTCTTCATCGCCCTCATCACCGACTCCTATGAGACCATCAAGGTACTTCTGCTGTGGTTCGGTGTTAGTGAGGTGAAAGCTGGGGCTCTTTATAGATTCAACTTTAAATCTTCTTACGCCATGAAAGGGAGTTCAGTAACAGGAAATCCATGAGAAATGTTTCACAGAACTCCCCTCACAGCGATTAGCTGATTTGTTCCATGTTGTCGAGATTCTTCTTCATTATCTAGTGTGGAGTTAGTCTATAAAGTCTTGTATGGAAAAAAAAAAGGTGCTGCTATGCAATGTTGTTTTATTTGCGTGCATTTCTTTCTGTTTTCACCAACAGAGCTTCCAAAAGAACGGATTCCCGCTGACGGACCTGCAGAAATTCCTCAGAGAGCAGAAAGATTTTCCTGTTGCAGAGGAGGCCAGTCAGACGGACGTTCACGTCAGATACTCCGTGTTGTGCTGCTGCCAGCGGTATGATGGTGTTTACTGTCATGTTATGATGCTTTCATAATGTTGAATCTTTACTCACTCACACACTTCTGCACACACATCACAGACTGTAGATACGACACACATTCACACCTGGAAGCTACACCGTGCAAACATGACTTCTCATCACTGAACCATGAGCGATGTCGTGGTTTAAACGCTCAAGGTCTCTTTTTCCTCTGCTTGTATGTTCACGGTTGATTTGGGACTCAAACTGACAACCGGCTTAGTAATGTCTTGTCACACTACTGTAGGACGGTTGTTTATAGACTATTAGAACTTTTCTTTCTTTGATCAGTTTTACAGCAGGGGAAAAAATGATCCCCAATTCTCATGAACGTGATATCTCAAGAACGCCTTGAGGGAACTTCTTCGAGTTTGGCACAAACGTCCACTTGGACTCGAGGATGAACTGATACGAATTTGGTGGTGAAAGGTCACTGTGACCTCACAAAATACATTTTTGGCCATAAATCAATAATTCATATGATAATTATGACAATTTCACAGAAATGTTTAATAGTATAAAATGATAAAGTGATGACATTTTGGACAGAAATGGATGTAAACTGCAACTTGACTGGTTGGCTGACGCATACAACCACGAGGCGGTAATTGCGCTGCATCGGATATCAATGACACAAGAGTTTGCGCTCTTTAATTGTCATGTTCAACTTTAGTTTGGGATTTTGCTGGGAAAGATGTACAGCTGCGACTAATGAGTATTTTCAATATTGATTAATCGGCTGATTATTTTCAATTAATTGAAACATTAGATGTCTATGAAATATTATAAAATAGTGACAAATGAGTCTAGAGTCCAAGGTGGTATCTTCAGTTGTCTTGTTTTGTCTGACCAACGGTCCAAAACCCAAAGATATTAAGTCTATAGTGATTATAAAACAGAGAAAAGCAACACACTCTTACAATTTGAGAAGCTGGAAGCATCAAATGTTTTGTCAGGTGCTTCAAGCTGGTTTTAAGAACCGAATGAGTAGTTTGATTTCTTTTTGTGCTTTAGAGATTTGTCAACAATGTAGAGGAGCAAAACTGAGAAAATCTCACACAATGTTATATTAAAGCTAGGGTAGGTAATGTTGAGATGGTAGCAAGGATACACTCACTGAGCAGTTTTCTTTGCTTACACCTTGTTGCTACAGCAAGATGTCGTATGCATCTATACGTTTTCTGCTCATTCCTTTTCTATGAGCCAAGCTCTACCATCAGCAGGCAGCAGACTGGAGTTTCCTCCACGCTGTGGTTTGGCTCGCTCTTACGTGGTTTGAGAGCAACGAAATTAGTGGTGGGAGCTATGCAGACACACCCAGTGATGGGCTGATTACAGAGAACCTGAGGCTGTGCACTGGGAAGATCCCCCCTCTTCCACTCCCTTCCATCGCTCCCTCCTCGCTGCGCTGTGTTGCCTCCCAAATAAACAGGCCACAGTCAACACTCAGTTAAGACTCAGCCAAGTGAGCCGGAAAAGTTCTTGTTAAAGCACGGTGGTTAGTTGGGAAGAGTTATTTGATTGGAGGGTGGTGTGTGGTGCGAGTTGAACTCCTTTAATGCAGTACAGTGTAGCTCAGTTGCTCTCTGGCGTGAGTGTGTGTGTGTTATTTTGTAGAAGGATGACACTGCATCCTCTCTTTCATCATCACTTCTTATCTCCTTCAGAGGACATTTCTGACTAATATTGTTGAAAAGTCATTGCTTCCTCTTTGACAGTCTGTTTCTACGAAAATGAAAAGTAACAAAGCTCAACCAAAAGCAGCACAAACTGCGGTGTGTTACTTTGGCTTTTGGTTCTGCATTCTTAGAGATTTGCAAAAAAATGTTCATAACTTTTAAATATAATATTACATTTTCCTGTTTTTTGATCAGGGAAAGGCTTATCTGTAAATAGACACCAGGCTTGGTTTTCTCCATCCTCCCACTTAAAAGTGCATCATTTCTAATGCAGAATACCATCTAATTGATATTTGTATATTTATTACATGAACACAAAGTAATGAAACAGACCGCTTCGCTATTTACTAGCTCGCTTCTTCTGCCTTTTCCCTCAGCAAGGGTGAGG